>VDFB02018518.1:0-19884 GCA_007258455.2 Sequoia sempervirens
AATTTGAATATAGATCTCTGCAAAGAAAACCTAACATTTTAATCACTTGATCTCAACCCTTTACTAGAATTTGATCTTCATGAAATTACCTTTAGTCATAATTATTTATATGAATGTAGGATATCCTTAACCCAACATATTATAATTTTGATTATTATTATAAAAAGATATGTTTGAAAGGTAAAAATATTTTAAAAAATATTGATCTCAACCCTTTACTAGAATTTGATCTTCATGAAATTACCTTTAGTCATAATTATTTATATGAATGTAGGATATCCTTAACCCAACATATTATAATTTTGATTATTATTATAAAAAGATATGTTTGAAAGGTAAAAATATTTTAAAAAATATTGAAGTGATAATTATGTTGAAAAGCTTCTACGATGGTAGTAAAGGGTGGAATGCAATGGTGTGAATATGTTAACAAAATATCTCATCTTTTATCATAAATTTGGATGTGGTGTACATGTCAGAATATTAATATTTAATAATAAAAATATTGATAATAATATAAATATATAAAATATAAGCATAAATAAAATATTTAATAATACATTTAACTATCAAAATAAAATAAGAAGATAAATAAATTATAAAAATTAATATTAGTTTGTAATGCCTCGTCTTGTAACCTAAAGAATGTTGCATTAACTACGGTAGTGTAATAATTTTTTTTTAAAAAGTGTAAACAATAATTTTACTAATTGCAAACATTCCCTAAGTAACGCGACGACACACTACTTGAAATTCCCATAGATGACAATAGTATTTAACATAGCATGTATTTAATTCACATAAACTTAAGAGCATACATTGAATAACATTTAAATTACATCATTAAAGATATATAGTACAAATAAGATTCTTTCTTACATTGCATTTGAAATAACATTACAATACTCATTTTCCAAATGAGGTAGGTCATATAAAAATGTACAATTACATATTACAAATGTTCACCTCGTTAACAATTGAGGAGTGATACATATATAAAGTTTCCACTGATACAAATAAGAAAGTACATTTCCGCTCACGAGCTTTCCATCCAAGAAGTACTCATTGCCACGAACAAGAACTGGGGACCCAACAGAGTAAGGTGCACGTTCCACCCAACCATGTGGTACCTGTAGGTCCACCCCCCATGCTAGGAGATAGTAAAAAGGTTCCCTAGACATAACCTACAAACCCTAGATAGTAGTAAAACCATAAACAAAACTATAGAAGTACAAGCTTAACTTATTGGTTACATTGCTTCCAGAATAGAATGATCAAATATACTAAGTTCACAAGGTCACTGTTATTTCAGGTGGAGTGTCATCACAATGTTGCATAGGTTACCCAGACATTTCTTCCTAGGTTCGGGCCCCCATCTTGGGTTACCCTACTAACCTCTTACGAAACCCGACCCCACATGCAATCTGTTGCGGAATCGAATATCTTTTAAAATAACAAGATATTGAATTTTCCATTCCAGGCCTTCTCGACTCATTCTCAAGTCTGTACTAGCCCTTGAGTCCATGAATGAGGCATAATTAATTTAGTTAAGGGTTTTAGACTACCTAACATGTTGATTTAGTTTTCACTGATTTACTAACTCTACATGAGTTACCCTGGCACCACTTTGTGTGCTGGCCCTCACAAAGAGCCATTCTCTAAAAATAACACAAGGAACCTAAGTCCACTAACTAAGATAGACAAAATGCACATAAACTAACATCAAATACTAATCATTTAACAATGTACATCATAGCCTGTTCATAGAACCAGGTGTCTAAAAAAACCAAAACAAAATCATGTGCACTACCCTAGTTTATTCAAAATATGAAACTAATAAGGATATAACTCCCTCAAAAGAAACTATGTATGGAAGACTTGAAACCTCATATAACCCCAATTTTCCCAACAAGAATATAAGTCATCTTAAAACAATTCAGGGAAAATAAGAATCTAGTGTTAGGATTTACTAAATCCAATTAAATCAATAATAAAAGCATGAAATTAATCAACTAAAATATATATTTTTTAATCAATATAAAAATTAGAACTAACATTTAACTCCAGTTTCACATGCATGCATTATAATGATTTTTTTTAATCTCTTTTCTTAACGCATTTCATTATAAAAATATCTGTTCTTAGTTTTCTTATACTAATCAACAATATTTAATACATTTAAATAAATGCAAGATCAAATCATTTAATTTGAAAATTTATTTAAATATATATCTCTTAACTGAAATAAATTTATTAACACTAACATTTTAAACAATTTATAAACCTTATGAATTTATATATATTTATATATTATATATGTATTATATATATAAAATATATATTAAAATTAATATATATAAAATATATTAAAATTAATATATATATTATATAAATAATATATATACATATTATAAACTAAATATATAATAAATTAAATTTCGAATTAAAAACTTTGTATTTAATAAACAAACAGAGGTAGGGGGCCGAAGGCCATCCACAATGGAACCCCCAATGGGGGGCGCGACTGTGCAGGCAGCGCTGGGTGCTGCCCTCATAGCCGACTCTCCTATGGGGAACGACTGTGGGGGGTAGCCCCCTACGCCTCCCCAAACATTTAACATACATTTTTTTAAAATAAAATTTCCGCGAATTAAAAATCCGGTGACCTCTAAAATTCACGTACGAATTTCGCAGTTCCACAGAAAATAAAATTTCATGAACAGTTTCACAATAATATATATGTGTGTGTGTGTGTGTGTGTGTGTGTGTGTATATATATATATATATATATATTTGTATATGTATATGTATATATATAATTTATATACATATATATATATATAAATATATACACAATTTAAACAATAAGTAAAACACTGTAATCAGGTAATTATTTTCCACAGGGTTTTCTATAGGAAATTTTTTTAGAAGATTTCCTTCACAATTTATTTTCTCAAAATCTTTTCTACAGGTAATGTTTATCAAAATTCTTCCCAGAGGATTCTTTTCCCCAAATCTAACAGAAAACTTCTTTTATAAATCTACGGAGATTTCTTCTATTTTCTTTTGAAACTTTTCTATTGTTTTCTTTGATTTCACTATAAAGTTTTGTTTCAAAATTTACACAGAGAAGTAACAAATTTTCTATAGAATAATTTTACCGAGAAGAACAGAAGCTTCAATCACAATAATTTCCTCAGGCAATCTCTTAATTTCACAAATTAACTAAACTTCTACAAAATTAATTCTTTATACAGGCAATCTTTTTAAAAAACAATAAACTAAATAAATATAAACTAAATAAATAGGGAAGACCCTGTATTCATGTAGCTTGAAGAATTTTGATTGTTGAAGAGAAGCTTTGCCTACTGCGTGCAACTTCCAAAGCTCTTTTCAAATCTCCTTTTTCCAAAAGATTGCAAAATACTGAACAAATATGTATCCAAGAACTTCTTCCATAAATTTAAAAAAAAATCCCAAAATAAATCACAAAATCTTTTTCCAATTTCTTCAGCAGAATTCCCTTTTCTTTTCCCGTGAAGTCTTTTCTTGTTTTTCCCAGATCTCACAATATTCTTTTCGAGAAAAATCCCAACAAGAATTTTTGCATTTAATTTAACTCACACACATGGAAAATTCAAGAAAATATCTACTAACCACTCACATATATTTTCTTCCCACCATTGACAAGAATTTATTCTATTTAACAAAATTAAAGAATTCAAAAATCAAATTTCTTTTCTTTATTTTATTGATATTTAAAATTCCATTTCCCACATAACATTTAAAGAATATTTTAACTATTCTCACAAATAAAAGTGACTTTAATTAATTAATTAATTAATTTAATAAAATAACTTTAATCACAATGATTAAATTATTTAACAAAATAAACTAATTTAATTAATTAAATAAAATATAAAGCTTTTATCTAAAATAGCTAAAATTAATTTAAATAAGTACTAAATTACAAAGAACATTAATCTAACATTTAATTCACAAAATAAACCTTATATAACAAATAATCAAAACAAACCAAATGAGACAACCAAAAACACCAGACCTAAACTGACGACATACTGTGACTGGGTTTCAGACTAGACTAGGAAAAACCTCGTTACTACCTCCCAATCAACATTACCATTGAGTCTGGACACGCTCAGACTTGTGAAACCAGGTGGAGTCGGTGTCATTTACCTACAATCTTGCAATCAAACAATAACACACATATATATAATCCATGATTCAAACACACCGTGAGGAGAAAAATCATAGAAATCACAGGGCACTCGCAAGCGAGTGATGCAACTCCGTTCTCCTCACCAATACAATATCACAACAAACTGACAAGAAAAATAACAATTAATCTACCATAAGCATATATATAGCAATAACATCTGAAGTAAACATCTATGCTAACATAAAGCATGCCAGAAATAATTACCACCATACAATGTATCATCACATCAAAAAAATAAATCCACCATCGCTCTAATGTCAGCGATCAATACATCAAAAAAAAGTACCAGGGTCTATCAAAATGAAAACATGCTAACAGAAAACATAAGCAAAATGGAGGGGTACTACATAGTTGTTTAGATTTTACAAGAATATAGAGTGGTGAAAAAAAGTACAATTTTTTTTAGGGTTATATGAATAAAATGATAGTATTGTTTTTGATATAAAAAGCAACACAAAAGGGTGTTGTCCCTTTAAAACAAGGCACCACCAGCCATCCACATCAGAGTAACACTAACAACACAGTAACAATAGGTTTAAAAACGAAACCATCACCCTAAGCATATCATATCAAAAACATCTCCAAAAAACTAACATAAGAACTAAAACTACTAGTAATGTCCACCATGATAACATAATTTAAAATAGTCTTAGCCATAGACCACCAAGGGCCATACCAGTCATAGAGAAAGATAAAAAAATTAACAATGTCTTTAGTAGAATAAAACATAAATGAAGGCTGATTTAGCCAACCCCAATCAAAAAAACTTAAACCCCCAAAAAACTAATCCTTTTTCCCACTGCATGGCTTAACTAAAGTTATAGCAACCCAATCTTCAGTGAGGAACTTAAGCAGTTCCTTGTTGCTGGCCTCTTCCTCCACATCGTCCATAGACTTGTCTTTCTGCAATAGACATAACGTAGTGGCAAACCTGTGCATAATTTTCAACTCAAAACACATAACATTATGCAGTCTTTTCTCCAAACTCTCAACTTTTCTTTTTAGATTGTTAACCTCCTCCCAGACAACATCCTGTTTACTATAGGCTTCCTCCATGGGAGCCTTACCTTCTACAATGTTTGAGGCCCGAGACTTGACCTCCTTGATTTTAATGCTGGCAGGACCCCTTTTAAGGCTTTTAGAAACATGGGAGGAGCTACTAGCAGAGACCAAAATAGCCTCCTCCCCCACATCCTTTTCCTCCTTACTCCTACTCTCACTCCCATCCCCATTGTCAGAATCCGAGGCCTCCTTAAAACTCTTCACTTTTTCTTGCTTGATAACCGGTCTATTTGACTTGTGAGGGGTATTAGTCTCCTTGGTGATAGATTGTTAAATTAGGCTTTTCTTTCTTTATTTTCTTTGAATTTAAATATTTTTCATTTGATCAGTGATTTTACAAGCAAAAAATAGATTTTTCAAAATAAATTAATCCTAAAATAAAATAATTGTGTATTTTTAATAGTTTATATATATATATATATATATATATATATCTTGAAGCAAAAATAAACTAATTGAAAGTTGAGTATTTTAATAAATAAAATAGCATATTAAACTATTTAAAAAAATCATAATTTTTTTGCACTATTGAAATAGTTATGTACTTAAGATATCTCTTAGTATATTTTAGGTAGATGTATTTAAGATAACTATACTAGTTAAGTATTAAAAAAACATCATATAGTAAAAAAAAATCAATTTTTTTAAAAATAATTATTATATATTTTTGGTTTTCTTTTGTCCCCTAGCCTATATTTATGTCTTATATGATGTAATAATTTTCACATAATATAATTATGGTGGCCTCATCCATCTCTTGATCAATAAAAAAGAAAAAAAAATAGTGATGTTGATGCATTCCTTATGTAAGATGGTGTGCTATGAATATAGTTGAGCAAATACTTATTTATGGACTATAAAATTGATAAAATAAATACTAATAGAAATGATATAATCAATGCATATGTAATTTAGTCTTATAGTACCTATAAATAAATTGTATGATAAGACTTGTTTAATCTCATCTGATTATAACTTTGAAAGTAACCTTGACAGTGAGATAAAGGGTTGTTGGCAACCTTCATAACTACTTATTTTCTTGAGTAAATACATAATATAAATGTTATATAATTAATTATGAATTCTTCTTGTACATTATCATTGTCATTTTTGTAAATATATTTTGTATAATAGTATTGATTTAATCCTAATCAATACTTTCATCCCTCACAACCTTCACAACTACTTATTTTTTACAATTCTCATTCAATATATAAAAAAATACATAATCTGATACTCTTCCTAACCAAAAATATTTGACAACTAACACAAATATATCATAAATTAATATGCTAATATAATCCGAACTTACTTTTAACATAACTTTATATGATAAATATACATATGTTATAAAATGTCAACATTTGAAGAGTTGTTGAAATGCATAAACAAAATAGTAAGTGTACTCTAGTTGAACAAGAAGCAAACAAGAACAAGATTAACATATAAATGCTCCAAAAACTGATACCAACCAACCATAGAAAACCCATCTTGACAAATGTTGTAGGTGGTCCATCCAAAATCTAAAGCAATTTGTGCTTGAATGTCACCCTTTTCACCTCCTTATGATTGCTACATATCAAATTTAAAACCCAACTTTGGTAGAAAGATACAACGAAGGTAGGTTAGTGTAGTGGGTGGAGTGTGCATTTGTCAAAGATATTCCAAAAGTAGTTCATACAAAAGTCTCAAAATACCCTTTTTTTTCAATTCATTTCTTGCACTTTTAAAAACACAAGAGCTGATTTGTGAATAGCTTAGTATTTAAAAAAAAAACCATAAAAGCCAAGGACTTCTCTTCCCTTTCTCACGTAAGGGTGTTGGTTTGATTTGATGGGCAAAAGTTTTTTAGACTTCATTTTCTTGGGAATGTGACCATTTTAGTCTTTATGGAATATATTTTTCTTTGGGCGGTTGGCATGCTCAAATATAATATTTAGCTATTGTTGTTTATTAAATTTAGGATCCACATGTAAGTCACACCATGAAGTCTACATCTAATTATATTTGGAAGTTCAAATGTCCATCTAATTCAAATTTTATTTTTGTCCTATTAAGGTTGGTTTCTTAAATCACAAAGAAAAGTTCTTTTGAAGGTTTGTACTTTTAATTGAATTTATGGCATTTCAAGGTTTTATTTGGGAGGTTTTATGTGTTTATTAAGCATTGGAGAGAATGTTTTTTTTTTTTTTATGTTATTAATATTTTACTTTTAATAAGTTGTGTGAGATTGAATGATAATTAAATGAATGTAAATGTTTGTATGGAAATTGAATTGTCATTAGTTTTAGGTGGTGTGGCAATCTGATTTTGTCTTTTTTATTGTTATTCTATTTATTTTTATTTTAATTAAAATTTTTAAGTGAATTTAATCATTAATGAACATTATAAGAAAAATGGTATTGCATTTATGTATAGAAATTTTTATGTATATTTTTGAAAGGAAATAAAATTTCTCTTTTAAAATATTTAAGTTATATGGTCAAGTTTAGACTTGTATTTGAATCTAGAATAAAAATAAAAATTAAATGACAAGATTTCAAAGAGAGGGAGACCATTTTGATAACTATTTATTAAAATTTGAGATTAAATTTAAAAATAAGATTTAGGTAATAGATCTATGTGACAATCAAAATAATCAACATGTCCTCAATGCATATAATGTAATATGATTGGTTCATGTAATGTGATATCTAAAGGAACCTAACGATGTAGGAGCATCTCATGCCTATAAGAAATTTTGTATCAACCAAAAATATTTGTTTTCATGTTTCTTTTTTAAGGTATTTTCTAGTCTTCCTAGTCATGTTGCAACAATATGTGGTTCTTTTTTATGACACTAAACATTTGCATTTATCTCTTTCCAAACTTTAAAATAATCATTCTAGGCATAATCAATATTTTATCAAATTTGTATGGCATCACATTTTGAATATCTCTTGTCGTGGTTGAAAATAAAACATAATCCAAGAATCCTAAACATATCCATATGTTTTATTTTGAATTTGATACAATATTATTTATTGCATCCATATCTCATTATATAAATAAAACCTTAATTGGAATACCAAGTATTTAAATCTCATGCCAATTCTTAAGGTTACACATTTAATTTTGTGTCTTAAGAGGGGTCGTATATAAAACCATAATTTAGTTTTGAGACTCCTAATTTGATATATATCCAAGAAGATGAATTTGTATGCTAACAAAGTAAGACACCAAATTTTGAGCCTAACTAAAGGTAAATTCATTAAATTTTGGGATTGTTGTTCCTTATCATATGCCCCAAGATGGTGTAGTATATTTTCATGAAGAAAGTACCATTCTATATCCATCTATATATGGAGAAATCCAATATCATTGAAAGGAGTTACTAGAAGATAGTTTGAGAGTTACAAAGGAACAAAATCTTGAAAGATCGCAAAGATTTCTTTTTGTGATTGAAAGGTTGAATTCTAACATGTATTAAATCTCTTGAATCTATGTTGTAATTGTATTTGTAATATAATAAAATTTCATTGTTGAATTTTCGATCATTTGATGTATATAAGTTATTGTGTGTCTACTTTTTTATGTGGTTCTATAGTCTTTAAGTAAATCGTCCAACCAAAACTATTTCAAATAGTATATTAGAGCAAGTTTAGAATCCTAAAGTGAAGATAAGAGGAAATTTTTGAAGAGAATCTTAAAACACTAATTTGTTGGGTAGAATATTCTTTCATGGGTTACAATCTATTTGTGAGCATACTGTTGACCATGAGGTAGTTTGCACTAGATATAAATACAAGATGACTCTTAAAAGAATGTATAGATTGAAGTATTTTGCATGTTTCTAGATTAATTAAGGAAATATTTGATATGGTGAGGAAATCCCAAATCCAATCAAATGTTGTAGAAAAGGATATAAGAAAAGGTCATAACCCTAGAGCTAATAAAAGTGATTATGAGATTGAGCAAGATGGTGGATAACCAATTGACCACTATAGCATGAAAGAAGAATATTAAGAGGAAAAAATGTTGAAGGTTGTTTCTAACATTGGTAAGAGAACTAGAATTGATATTCCAAAATTATTTTAGTAGTTTAAATCCTAAAGAGTTGATTAATTAGTTAATTGATTTGAAAGAAATTTAAGTATGAATATTTTTTATTGTAATAAAGAAAAGTTTTAAAATAAAAATCTTAAGGTCATGGTGGAAATGAATTTAGTTATAAAGGAGTACAAAGGGAAAAATAATATTAAAAAATTAGGATAAGATGACATATAAGTTATGTTGCAAGTATGAGTAGTTGGTTTTGCCATTGATGTCAATAGGCTTATGTTTGTGTGGTCATTGATGTCAATTAGTAATGGTTGAGAAGTTATGATTATATTTTGATTGTTTTCATTATGTTGTCATTAGTAAGTGCTACTGGTGTCAACCTGTAGTGTTGCTTTGATAAGCTTTTGTTTATGGATGTATAGCTATGTTGTAGCTGGTTTAATGGTGATGAGCAAGTGTTGAAGATGGTCAAAATATGTCTCTGATGCTTGGTTTCCAATTTCTTTTGAAAAAAAATGAATAAAAGAGGAAACAGTGTGTTGCAGAGGTGTTCTGGCATATAGAGTGGTGTTCTGGTTTTTCTCTGCATTTCTTCATGGTTGATGATCTACTTGTGTGGTTCAGATATGTTGGTCAGATGTATTCATAGTTGTTATATCTAGAATTTCTTGGTCTGGATCATCATGCAGAGAAATTTGTATTCACTAGTGTGTGAACAATGTTGCAGTGATGTTTGGGATAAATGGTTTTTCTTTGCATTTCTTTGTAGTTTGGTTTTTGGTCTTGCAGTTTTGGAAGTGTGCTAACAAGGTTCATATCTACCCTTAGTTGACGTTGTTCTTGGTTTGGTGCTCAACAAGGTGGTTTCTTGAGTTAAAGTGTATAGAAGGTTGTTTGAGTGTACTGGGTGTGTACATTCTTTAGGTGAAAGTTTTTGTGAAGGAATTTGTTGGATTTCAGGGTGTTTGTGGAATATTCCAAATCGTGTTCAAGTTTTGTGTGTGGTCTATGAGTCGTCTTTGGATTTGAGGAAGTGTGTACTTAAATTTTAATGGTGTTTAAACACGTTTGACTGACCTTGGGTGTTTACACTAATTGTGGATTTTCTTCAATGATTGTGGAAGTGTGGCATGGTGTATATGTATGATTTGGATTTGAGTTAAGATGTGGTGTGGTCTACTTTCATTCCTTTCCACCACAAGAATTCTTAGTGCTGACCTAATTTGAATTTGTATGGTTGAGGTGCATAGCCGACCTTGGAGAATGTTTTCAAGGTTGAAGAAGGTATAAATAAGTGTTGTGTTGATGGAGAATTGTGTAGAGAGTATGTGATGTGAATTGTAGAGTTGTGAAGTACGTATTTGTGAAGTGCAGTGCAAGCTTTAATAAGTTAGACCACTGGAAGAAGTTAGTAGAAGGTGTCTACAATATTTAGAGAGGTTGTGAATGTGTTGGTGATGTTGTGGTGGATTTTTCTATTGCATTGAGATGGATTTCTCACTTTAAAATTCTTCTTTCTTCTTTTTTGTAATCTGGTAGTGAGCCCTTTGATAGTGAGCCTTTTTGTATTTGGTGTTGCAATTACTTTATATTGTGAGCTAATACTCACTGTGGTTTTTCCCTTCTTGGGTTTTCCACGTAAATCTGGTGTTCTATTGTGCATGGTGTTGATGTGTTTTAGTTTCTATTATTTTTTTGATTCTAAATCACTTTAACAAATTGAGGGTTAATTAAGTTGATGTGGATTTGAATGTTTATGAGGGTTTGGTATTTTAATGTACAACTGATTCACCCCCCTCTCAATTGTCTTGTGTGCATTCAAAAATTGGTATCAGAGAAGGTTCCTTGGAAGAAAGCTTAACCTCTTGAGGTAGATCTGGAATGACACACAAGAGGGATGCTCCTTTGTTTGATGGATCAGAGTATGGCTTTTGGAAAACAAGGATGGAAGGTTTCCTGGTATCTCTTGGATTTGGAGTTTGGAAGTCTGTTGAGATTGGATATACTATGCCTACTAATGGTCCAAGTACTGATGATGAGATTGAGGCCTATGAGAATAATGGTATAGAAGGGTATGCTCTTTTAAGTGGTCTTTCTAACACTGAACTTGTGAAAGTTATGAATTTGAAATCTACTAAAAATATTTGGACAAAGTGGGAAAGTATTTATGAAGGAGATGATAAGGTCAAGAAAGACAAGATGCAAAATCTAAAGATCACATTTGAGAACCTACAGATTTATGAAGATGAAAACATTACAAGCTACATGTAGAAGGTGGATGAAGTTGTCAATTCCATCAAAGGCCTTGGTGGAAAACTTGAAGAAGAAGAAGTGGTAAAGAAGGTACTGAGAACCCTTCCTAAATCTTGCAGCTACAAAGTTTATGCTATTGAGGAAGTTCAAGATTTAAGCAAATATTCTAGAGATGAGTTGTATGGTGCCTTATCTACTTTTGAAATGAGAGAATTTGGTCCAAGTAATGAAAAATTTGAGACTCCTTTTAAGGCTGGAAAATCACAGAAGATTGTGGAATCAGATGAAGAATATCTTGATGATGTAGAAGCAAATTTTGTGAGGAGAATGAAAATGGGTACTGGTAAATATATAGGTAAGTTACCTTTCAAATGTTTTGGTTGTGGTAGATAGGTCATTATGCTTCAAGATGTCCAAATAGAGCTTTGAATGAAAAGAACAAAGAAAAAAAGATAAATGAATTAAGAAAAGCTATTATGTTAGAGAAGATGCCAGTATATCTGATAATGAATCTGATTATGGGGATGATGAAGATAATTAATGCTTGTTCATGGCTATGAAAGTTGAATCTAATACTGATAACTCTTAGAGATGTGTGAAGTAAAGTTCTCCGGAAGCAAGTCATAATGTTATGATGATTGCTTTTCATGCTAGAGAGGAGACAAACTATTGGATCATTGATAGTCTCAAATCATATGACCGGTGACAAAAGTATGTTTTTTAAACTTGAGACATATGAAGGAGGTTTAGTTAAGTTTGGTGATGATACATCTGCTAAGATATGTGGAAAAGTTTCTATCAGTTTTGATGGAAAGCATAATACAAATGATTTTATTTATGTTAAGGGTTTAAGGAATAAACTCTTGAGTGTTGGAAAAATGTGTATCAAAGGATATAATTTCATGTTTCAACATAATGGATGTAAAATTAGAAAAGGCTCTAGAACTATGGTTGTTGCTAGAATAAGGATAGATGGAAATGTTTATCAACTTAAAGGTGTTGATGGTCATTGCTTTATGACTCAAATTAATGAAAGTTGGCTATGGAATAGAAGGATCAGTTCAATTCAAGTTGTGAGAGATTTGCCAAAAATTACAAAGCCTATTAATGTTGTCTGTGAGGAATATCAAATTGGGAAGCAAGCAAGAAAAATATTGAAATTCAAAGAACAATCTACTACCGAACTATTGGAGCTGGTGCATATAGACCTTTGTGGTCCTACCAGAGTAAGAAGTCTTCAAGGTGACATGTATATCATGCTATTGACTGATGATTATTCTAGAATTACATGGGTTACTTTTCTCAAAGAAAAATGAGAAGCCCTAGATAATTTTAAATCATTAAAAGTTATGGTTGAGAATGAAATGGACATGAAAATTAAGTGTTTGAGGTTTGATAGAGGTGAAGAGTTCAACTCTAATGAGTTTAACAACTTTTTTGAGAATCATGGAATAAAGAGGCACTTATCTGCCACTAGGACCCCTCAACATAATGAAGTAGTTGAAAGAAAGAATAGGACTATTTAGGAAGCTGCAAGAAAAATGATGAAAAATGCAAACCGAATGGAAGTCTACTAGAGAGAAGCAATTCATATTGCTTTCTTCATTCTTAAAAAATTTCAAGCAAGAGTAAATAGTGCAAAGACTCCCTATGAGTTGTGGTATGGAAGGATTTCTACTGTCAAATGTTTTAGAGTATTTGGAAGAAAATGTTATATTAGAATAGATGAAGAAAATTTAGAAAAGTTTGATACAAGATTTGATGAAGGTATCCTCCTTAGGTATTCTACAAATAAAAGCTTACCGATGCTACAAGAGGCTGAAGAAGATTGTTGAGAGTGTAAGTGTCAAAGTGGATGAAGACTTAGAGAAGAATTTTGTGGTGATAGATGGATATGAGTCAAATGAGTCCTCTTGCAAAGAAATGATAGAGATGAAGGTAAGGGGAAAGAATTTTAAATTGAAGAGGAAGAAGCTTTAGAAAGGATCCCTAAGACTCCTAATTATGTGCAAAAAAACATTCTAAAGATAAGATCATTACTGACAAAAACAAAGGTGTTTTTTTTAACAGGGAGAAAAGCTTTTATAATTGAATAAAAGGTAAATATTTGTTTACTTTCTAAAGTTGAACCTAAAACATTGATTCAAGCTTGCAAAGATGAGTATTGGATCAAGGCTATGGAAGAAGAACTAATGCAGATTGAGAAGAATCAAACTTGGGAACTTGTCCCAATACCAACAAACAAGAATATGATTGGAACTAAGTGGGTATTTTGGAAAAAAGTTGAATGAGAATGGAGAGGTGGTAAGAAACAAGGAAAGGCTTGTGTATAAGGGATACTCACAAGTAGAAGGAATAGATTTTGAGGAGACATTTTCTCTAGTGGCAAGAATGAAAGCTATCATGATGTTTTTGGATTTTCCAACACATAAGGATTTCAAGGTTTATCAAATGGATGTAAAGTCTGCATTCTTGAATGGTAAGTTGGAAGAAGAAGTATACATTGAACAATCATAAGGATTTCAGTTAGTAGAAAAATTGGATATGGTATGCAGATTGAAGAAGGAACTTCATGGACTGAAGCAAGATCCTAGAGCTTGGTATATAAGGTTGGATAGGTATTTGATACAATAAGGATTAAATAATAAAGGTACCACAAATAGTAATCCTTATTTCAAAGTTGAAAAAGATAAAATCTTGATTGTGGTTGCATATGTTGATTCAATATAATTTTTGGAGGAAATGAAGCTATGTGTAAGAAATTTGTAGAAGAGATTCATAAAGAGTTTGAGATGTCTATGTTTGTGGAGATGAATTTCTTCCTTGGGCTTCAAATTAATTATACAAAGAAATGGATATTCATTTCACAATCAAAGAGTATGTTAAGGAAATGTTGAAGAGGTTTGAATGAAATATTCTATCTTGGTATGTACTCCTATGGTTACTAGTTGCAAGCTAAGTAAGAATGATGATTCTCCTAAGGTTGATTAGAGAAAATATAGACCAATGATTGGAGGACTGTTACACCTAGTTGTTACTAGACCATATATAATGCATGTAGTTTGTCTCATGGCTAGATTTCAAGAAGATCCTAGAGAGTCACATGTTGCAACAATGAAGAGGATATTTAGATACTTGAAGGGCACTCCAAAACATGGTTTGTGGTATCCAAAGGATACTGATTTCTCTTTCAGTGCTTATACAGATGATAATTGGGTAGGTTGTGTGGATGGAAAGAAAAGTAAAAGAGGTGGTGCATTCTTTCTTGGATGTAGATTGGTGTCTTGGATAAGCAAGAAGTAGGATTCAATGTCTTTATCTACTACAGAGGTAGAATATATTGTAGCAACATCTTGTTGCACACAAGTGTTGTGGATGAGGAAAACTTTGAAGGATATCAGAGTAGTATATGATGAAAAAATTTCTATCTTTTATGACAATACAAGTGTTATTAAAATTTCAAAGAATCTAGTGATGCACTCAAGGACAAAACATATCTCAATCAAATATCACTTTTTGAGAGAGAAGGTTGTAGAGAATGAAGTGAAGCTTGAGTATGTGCCTACAAGGGACCAGGTTGCTAATATATTCACTAAGGATATTCCTAATGATACTTTTGAGTATCTTCGGGAGAAGTTAGGGGTTATTACCCCTCCTTATTTGAACTAGATGCATAAGGATATGCATCAGTCTAGTGGATTTCAAGATTCATTCTTTGTTTTGGATTGATGTTGGAGGCTACCTCTTAGAGGGGAGTAGGTAGTGGCTTTGTTGGTTGAGCAGGGAGGAGTTAGTGATTGGTGTAGGTTGGTGTTTTCCTTTACGGATGTGTGAAAAGGATATGTGCATTGTGTTTTGTTCTCCTAAGGGGAGTATGTAGAGTAGTAAAAAGAAAGGTTGTTCACGAGAGAAGTTGTCATCCCTTATAGGTATTGCCTTTGAGGGAGAGACTATGTATGTCTGATGTCAAAGGGGGAAAGAGATGCAAATGAGTTTCCCTTTTCCATTAAAGTCAAAGGGGGAGAAAGGAAGCGATGTGAAAAAGATCAGTTGAGAAAGGGAGAGAAAGTAAAGGAAAGTATGATGGAGTAGTGTTGGTGATCAAAGTTGTTATGTTTGTTGTTGATGCTTTTTCACATCATGTGTTTCCATTGATTACAAAGGGGTAGATTGTTGCAAGTATGAGTAGTCAGTGTTGTCATTGATGTCAACAGGCTTATGTTTTTATGGTATTTTATGTCAATTGGTAATGGTTGAGAAGTTATGATGATGCTTTGATTAGTTTCATTATGTTGTCATTAGTAAGTGCTATTGGTATCAATCTCTTGTGTTGCTTTGATAAGCTTTTTTT
Source organism: Sequoia sempervirens (assembly GCA_007258455.2). Lineage (NCBI taxonomy): Eukaryota > Viridiplantae > Streptophyta > Pinopsida > Cupressales > Cupressaceae > Sequoia > Sequoia sempervirens. The sequence continues at coordinate 15,948 of VDFB02018518.1, forward strand.
ATGGATGTATCACTATGTTGTAGTTGGTTTAATGGTGATGAGGAAGTTTTGAAGATGATGAGAATATGTCTCTAATGCTTGGTTTCCAAGTGTTTTAAAGAAAAAATTACTAAAAGAGGAAATAGTGTGTTCTTGAGGTGTTACGACATACAAAGTGGTGTTCGTTTTTGTTGCATTTCTTCATGGTTGAAGATTTTCTTGTATTGGTTCGAATATGTTGATCAGAGGTATTCATATATTTTATAACCAAATTTTTTTGGTCAGGATCATCGTGTAGAGAAATTTGTGCTCACCAGTGTGTGAACTATGTTGCAGTGTTGTCTAGGAGAAATGGTTTTTCTTTGCATTTCTTTGCAGCTTGGTTTCTAGTCTTACAGTTCTGGAAGTGTGGTAACAAGGTTCATATCTAATCTTAGTTGAATTTGTTCTTGGTTAAGTGCTCCGCAAGGTGGTTTCTTGAGTTATAGTGTATGGAAGGTTGTCTAAGTGTATTGGGTGCACGTACATTCTTCAGGCGAAAGTTGTGAAGGAATTTATTGGATTTTAGGGTGTCTATGGAATGTTCTAGATTGTGTTCAAGTTTTTTGTGTGGTCCACAAGTCGTCTTTGGATTTGAGGAAGTGTGTAATTAAATGTTAATGGTGTTTACATAGGTTTGACTGACCTTGGGTGTTTACACTAATTGTGTATTTTCTCCAGTGATTGTGGAAGTGTGGCATGGTGTATATGTATGTTTTAGGTCCGAGTTAAGATGTGGTGTGGTTCGCTTTCATTCCATTCCACCACGAGAATGCTTAGTGTCGACCTAATTTGAATTTTCATGGTTGAGGTGCATAGTTGACCTTGGAGAATGTTTTCAAGGTTGAAGAAGGTATAAATAAGTGTTGTGTTGGTGGAGAATTGTGTAGAGAGTGTGTGATGCAAATTGTAGAGTTATGAAGTGCGAATTTGTGAAGTGTAATGTGAGATTTAATGAGTTAGATTGTTGGAAGCAGTGATAAAAAGGTGTCTACAATCTTCAGAGAGGCTATAAATGTGTTGGTGATGTTGTCATGGATTTTTCTATTGCATTGAGATAGATTCTCACTATAGCATTCTTCTTTCTTCTTTTCTGTAATCTAGCAGTGAGCCCTTCTTTCTTTTTGGTAGTGACCCCTCCAATAGTGAGCCTTTTTGTATTGGGTGTTACAATTACTTTATATTGTGAGCTAATCCTCACTATGGTTTTTCCCTTCTTTAGTTTTCCACATAAATCTGGTGTTTTGTTGTGCATGGTTTTGATGTGTTTCAGTTTATGTTATTTGCTTTCATGATAAATGACTCTAACAGATTGAGGGTTAATTGAGTTGATGTGGATCTGAATGTTTATGAGGGTTTTTATATTTTAATGTACAACTGATTCAACCCCCCTCTCAGTTTTGTTGTGTGCATTCAACAAGTTAAAATATAAGTTTACATATAAACTATCAATTAGAATTTTAAAAAAGATAAAATTTGTATAGAAAGATATATGATTGCGAAATATTTCATTAAGGAATATTGTAGGTTGACAATGACAATAGACCATCATGTGGAAAATAAAGAGAAAGTGGAAAGGAATATAAATGGTTTAATGAGACTATTCAAGAAGATTTAAGTGATCAAATTTACAATCAATTGGTGAAGTAAATTAGTTTTCCCTCAAGGCTAAAGATAAGTTGAATGAATTAAAAAGAAGCGAGAAAGAGGTGATAGAGTTTTTAGAGGAAGATATCAAGGTGGTGGTAGAAGAACTTATAATGATAAAGTAGAATCAAAATAAGGCACTAAATGATACCATAGTGGTAGATCTAGTTATTATAAGCAAGGTAGAGGAAGATGTGGAAGAGGTTGTGGAACATCATTTAGACGAATTTATTTTAAATGTGGAGGTAAATGACATAAATAACTTAAATTCACACAATCATAAGGAGGATATGAAAAATATCTGAGAGCGCCACAAGAGAAACACTTGAAGAAAATTAATCTAGTGGGGTGTGTGCACAAATATGGGGGATAAAAAGGTTTCCACAACCACTTTTTGGTCCATGAGAACAAAAACATAAATGTGTTAGAACACACTCATGTTATTTGTCTATTAGAATAAAAAATAGAGAGGCTACTCTCATTTGAGCCTAACCCCATTTATTACAATACCTAATGTGAGAGAGGATAATGTTAATAAGATCTTGGAGTGGACACAAGCTAGCACAATTCAACCACAACATGCATGAGGTTGAGGAGGTAAGGTTTTTAGGTTTTTAATGGTTTAAAGTAGAATGCAATTTTTTACATTTTTTTTTAATTATTATTTGTTTTTAAAATAGGAATTGAAAATCCCTTAACACCCCAAACACTAATTACCCAAATAGCATGGAGGAATTCCTATTGAAGAGAAAGTAGAGGATGACCCTCTTGAAAATCCTCCATCTATCCCTATACCTCCTCATGACACACAAGAATTTTTTTTAGGTCAAATTGAAACAAAAAATGAACCCAAACATTGATTAGTATTTTGAGAAATCTTGCAACCACTTCACATCATAGATCCCTCACATCATTGTTGGAATCCATGATTTCTCATATAGATTATATTAGTGGCCAAATAAACACATGGTCCAATCATAGGGAGAAAACATGATATTTCTACTCTACAAAATTATTGTATAAACAAGTGAAAGAGAAAAACTGAAATTTAAATTATGTGCATTATTTATTAATTCAAGAACTAATGCACCATTACATAGAAGTTGCAAGAGCTTCCCAATTCATTGGTGCCAAAACCAAGGAATAAGGAATGAGAGTTCATTTTTTCTCTTTCACTTGTTTATACAACAATTTTGTAGAGTAGAATTGTTGTTTTCTCTCCCTATGAATAGACCATGTGTTCATTTATCCACTAATGGAATCTATATTAGAAATCATGTATTCCAACAATGATGTGAGGGCTCTCCGATGTGAATTATTGCATGATTTTTCAATATATCAATCAATGTTTAGAGTTCATTTTTTTGTTATAATTTGACTTAACAAATTTTCTTGTGTGTCATGAGGAGGTTTAGGGATAGATGAAGGAGTTTCAAGAGGTTTATCCTTTGCTTTCTCTTTAATAGGAATTCCCTCCATGCTATTTGGGTAATTAGTGTTTGGGGGTGTTGAGTATTTTCAATTCCTATTTTTTAAATGTCTCTTTTAAAATATTTAAGTTATGTGGTCAAGTTTAGAATTGTATTTAAATCTAGAGTTGAAATAAAAATCTATATGACAAAAATAAATACACTTTGATTTCCAAAAGAGGGAGATTAATTTGATTGTAATAAAGATAGATATTTATCCAAATTTGAGATTAAATCTAAAAATAAGATTGATACATCAAGGAATCATAGAGTGTTGAGGATGATACTTCAAGGAATCAATGCTCATCTCACCTTTACTGTAACTATAGATCTATGTGTGATTATGGATTAGAGGATGTTGATGACACACACACATTATAGTGGATAATCCAGAGTTTTAGGTGTATGGTAGACAAGGCCATGAAGAGGATACATATGTAATAAAATATTATGTTGATGGATATGGGTCTATGCAGGATCATGGGGTCCAAAAAGTGGTGATATGACAAAAAAGACAAATTTTCATTTTCCCAAAAATGTGAAATTTCAATTTGAATTTTTACTAGGGTTAGGTAAAAAGTACATGTTGCCATGGTAAGAACTAGAGCAAAACAGATATCCATTTTTAATGGATATTTGTCACAAACGAATATCCATTTCTAATGAATCATATAAAAATTTAATTTATTATATATATTATATTATTATAATATATTATAATAATAAATAGTATATATTATAATATTATAATATTAATATTTATATAATATAATAATATAATAATATAATAATATAATAATATA
>VDFB02018519.1:0-21916 GCA_007258455.2 Sequoia sempervirens
AGAAACAAAGCCTTGATGGAGAGAGATCAGGTTGTAGCCCAGCGGTAGGAGACTAAGCAGAGATTCACAGAGCTCAAGACATTATGTACAAGACCGTCAACAGCATTTGCCAAAGAGTTGGTTAGAGCCGGTGAGAGGGAGAGATACTACCGAGACTTGTATGAGGCAAAGGTTCCCTTAGAGAGATGGGCTCCAAGATTTTCAGCAGCACAGAGTAGTAGGTCTCAGACCAGGACCCACACACGGACAGTGAGCACAGAGGGAGTGGATCAGCCACATAGAACAGGGCCATATGACAGACTTCCCACAGCTCCGAGATCAGCAGGTTCCCAGCATCAGTCTCCTACACACTCCCGACATGATGGTAGTGGCAGTTCAGGATAGAGATACAGTTTTGAGGTCCATTTGAGACATTGTATTTTGATCCGATAGCCTGCGGGCTTCCATGTATTTATGATACATTATGACATTGTGATGTGACACATATGAGAGATATGTATATATGATTTTGGCGATGATTCTTATGATATGCATTGTCTATTTATTGATTATGCAGTCTTGATTTATACATGTGATGTTTATATGATATGCCTATGTGATGGATGGTTGTATGTACTTTATGTTGTTTATGCAACTAATGCGATAAATTTGATTCTATATGACATACGATTCTATATGATTATGAGATGCAATGTTAAATGATGATTATTGTCTATTATGCCATGATAATCTAAATGTGACATATGCCTACATATATGTATGTTTCTAACATGTATGTTGATGCAGGATAATGCATACCATTTTGTGTCACAGGACTCTGTCATAATGCAAGAAAGAAGAATTGTTAATACGGAATGGAAGATCAACAAAGAATGAAAAGACAGAAGATAAATGTTAGTGTTAGGAATCTTCGATATTTTACCATATCACAAAAGGTATTGCACTTTATCATCATTGGGTGGGACTAATACAAATGGATAAAAACACCAAGATATGACATAAATCAAGGTGTGCAAGGTCATCCACTTGCTAAAAATAGACAATCGCAGACAAGGATTGTCACTAACTCATACTAAAGGCACAAGTTGCCCCAGTCTTTTTGTCAGGACAAACCACAGATAGCAAACAAAAGAAAAGACAGGTCATAAGACATCATTGCTCCTCTAAATCCTTCATGGGACATCCTTGAGGAAACTAGTAACATAACTCAAAATCAAATTTAAAAGACAATCGATAGACAGTAATCAAAGAAAATAGAATTCTGATACGTCGTTGCTTCTCTAAATCCTTCATGGGACATCATTGAGAAAGCTAGTAACATGAATCCTAGTCATCAATTCAAGATAAATGATAAGATAAATAAGCCAATAAAGTCAAAAAGCCAATGAAAATATTTGCCAAAACATGATTTGTTTGTTTGATTTGTTTGATTGATTGAGCCTGATTGCAGGAGATACACATACCGGATAAGACTGTGAGTCTGGTTTCGATGTTATGACTATCTGTATAAGGCATGACAAAGCCTAGTTTCAGAAAGACATGTATCGTATAAGACGTTGAGTCAGATGCCGTTGATGTGATAACCTGTGTAAGGCTACGTTTGATTGTTTTGACCTTGTCGATTATACAGGAAGGACTCATCCTGTATAAGACATAGGTTGATTGTTTTGATAATGTCTGTTTCCAAGAAGGACACATCTTGTAGCAGACTGTTGGTTGATCTATTTTGAATTGTTTTGTTTGGCCAGTTGTTTGATTTGAATTAGAGACATTGCTGACTTGTTCACTAGATAGATGCATGACTTGAGATGACGTGTTGACAATTGACCGTGTGTGACGACAAACCCTAAAGGACTGACCTAGTGCGGCCTCGGGGGCCCATCGTGTGATGGCCTTGCCTACGTTGTACACGCAGAGACCTCGTAGTTCGACTTGGCTGCAACCCGACCGTGACTACAAATACAAAAGGCGTGTGAATGTGATGAACCCTAATGGGTACTGACTAATTTTCCGGGGCTCATCGTGTGATGGCCTTGCCTACATTGTACAAGTAGAGACCTTGTAGTTTGACACTACCAATGACCTTGTTATATAGACATATGGATCGTATGAATTTGTGCAGACAAACCTAAGCGGGGTGACCTAATGCCTCAGGGGCACATCGGCAGATGGCCTTGCCTACGTCCAGTCGCAGAGGCAACGTAGTTCGACATGACGACAAAGACTGACAAGTGCGACTGACTCTGACTCTATTTTTTGATTTTTGAAATGTTTTGATTTTTTTTTTGTCTTTTTGAAGTTTTCCAATGTTTTTGTGTTTTCTCAGGTCATTTTGCGATGTTTTTGGATTTTCATGGTTTTACGTCTTCAACACAGCCAATGTAAGAACCAATATGACACATGTCAAGTGTTTTCCCCCAGTCGAGTATAAGACCAACTGACTATGAATAGAGTAAGATGGGGGATATGAAATGCTCTCGATGTCAATCGTTCCAAGCTATGGAAAAGACTACCACTTATTAGGACTGATATATACAAGTGATGGACATAAAAGGTAAAAGATATATACAGGATAGTGGACTATGTACACGAATGTGGGCTATGTACATGGATAAGGGACTATGTATAATGAGGTGTGCTATGTACAGGGAAGTGGTGTATATACAAGATAGATTAGAATAATAGTAGACAAAGGAGCAGCGTTAAGTACACATAGCGCCTGTTTGCCAGGTTTTCACCATGGTACCTATCCAAAGCGCCACCGAAGTGGTTTTCACCATTGGATGATTGATTTGTCTTTACTATTTTCTATATTAACTAATTTTTTTGGTGTTACCAAGACGCCTGTTTGCCAGGTTTTCACCTTGATAATGATTTTTTTTTTTTTTTTTAAATAAGACAAAGGCTCCCAGAAGCTATGCGTAGAACTTCTTCAGATGCATACTATTGATTGGTGAGGACAATGGTTCACCTCCAGGAGTAGAGAGTTGATACGCTCCTGATCCAAAAGCTTCCGTAACAACATAAGGTCCCAACCAATTAGGTTCAAACTTTCTTGGTTTGTCTCTTTCTACTTGATTCTTTGGGTTCTCCATTAAAACCAGGTCACCAATGTCAAATTTTTTGTTTAAGACCCTCCTGTTATAGCTACGATGAAGGCGATTCTGATATGCTTGAAGATGGTCCAGTGCCTTTTGTCTTCGCTCATCCAGGAATTCTAGTTCATGGAGTCTCGACACTCGATACTCTTCATCATCAATGTGGCCTTTCAGGGATACCCTTAGGGAAGGAATCTCGACCTCAATAGGCAAAATGGCTTCAGATCCAAAGACAAGTGAGTATGGGGTAGCACCAGTGGGAGTACGGATACTTGTACGATAAGCCCATAAGGCAGGGTTAAGCTGTAAATGCCAGTCACGACCAGCATCATTGACAGTCTTCTTGAGGATTCTAATGATGGTCTTGTTAGACGCCTCTGCTTGGCCGTTACCTTGGGGGTAGTATGGAGTGGAGAAGTGATGTTGGATATGAAATTGATCACACAAATGGTGGACTTCTTGGTTCTTAAATGGGTGGCCATTGTCAGTGATTATGGACTGAGGGACACCATACCGACAGATGATATAGTTTAAGATAAATCTAGAAATCTGTGTGCCGGTAATGTATGTCATAGGAATGGCTTCAATCCACTTCGTAAAGTACTCAGTGGCAGTGATAATGAACTTGTGTCCATTAGATGAGGTGGGGTGGATCTTACCTATGAGGTCGAGTCCCCATTGGGCAAAAGGCCATGGTGACGTGATAGGACAGAGCTCCTGTGCTGGGGCATGTATCAAATCTCCATGAACTTGGCATTGGCGACATTTTGTTACAAAGACATATGAGTCTTTTTCCATAGTAGGACAATAATAACCCAGTCTCATAATCTTTTTAGCTAAGGTAGGACCGCTAGAATGGGAACCACATATACCCTCATGCACCCCACGCAAGGTTGCTTGTGCTTCAGTAGAATCAAGACATCTCAGTAGGGTATTATCTAAAGCGCGTCTATATAGGGTGTCTCCGACGATGGTATATTTGGCTGACTTGCGAAGGAATGTCCTATGTTGGTTATTGGATAGGCCAATGGGGATGACTTCGGCATGAAGGTAATCATAGATTTCTTTGTACCATGGGGAATCAGGACCAACAATGTCACACACCATTTCAGAATCTGGGATATCGTAGGCGGGGACCAAAAGTTGTTCGACCAAGAACTCAAACTTAGGCACGTTGTTAGGAATGTCAAGGAGTGAGGCAATTGTAGCCATAGCATCTGCTGCTTTGTTTAAAACATGAGGTATCTGATGAAACTTGACTTTGTCAAAGTACTCTTTAAAACTATCGGCCATGCGCTTGTACGGAGCAAGCTTCTCATGCTTAGTCTCATAATCATCATTTACCTGTCTTATTACTAGTTGAGAATCACCATATACCTGTAGGTTCTTTATTTTCCACTTGACTACCATGCGTAAACCTGTCACTAAAGCTTCATATTCCGCCATGTTGTTAGTGCATGGAAATGCAATCCTGAATGATTTAGGGATAGAATCACCCTGTGGTGTGATAAACAATATCCCAGCCCCTGAACCATGATTTGTATGTGAGCCATCAAAGTATAGTTTCCATGTTATGTTTGTGTCAAAAGTGAATATGAACTCATCAGGAAAGTCTGCCACTAATGGGTGATCTGCCTGTATTGGCGTGTCAGCTAATTGATCAGCAATGACCTATCCTTTAATAGCCTTTCTTTCTACATACTGGATATCATACTCACTAAGTATCATAACCCACTTAGCCAGACGTCATGTTAATGTTGCCTTACTGAGAAGATATTTCAGAGGATCTATTTTAGCAATCAACATTGTTTGATGGTTTAGCATGTAGTGCCTCAGTTTTTGGGTAGCAAATACTACTACATGACAGGCACGTTCAATGTTACTATAGTTAAGCTCATAACCAACCAAAGTCTGACTGATATAATAGACTGCCTGTTCATGACCTTCATCGTCATTATGTGCAAGCAATGCTCCAAGTGATGAATGGGTTGCTGTGATATAAAGAATCAATGGTCTTCCTTCAACAGGTGGCATTAAGACAGGTGGTGTAAGTAAATATTCCTTAATCAATTGAAAAGCCTCTTCACACTTAGCTATCCATGCAAATGGTACTCCTTTCCGAAGAAGATGTTGAAAAGGATGTGTCTTGTCTGCTAGTTGCACTATAAACCTTCTGATAGATTGCAACCTTCCCTGTAATGTCCTTAGTTGACTGAGATTGTTGGGTGGTGGCATGTCCATGATTTCTTTCACCTTAGCCGGATCTACTTCAATACCTCGTCTTGAAATGATATAACCTAACATCTTTCCTGACTTGACTCCAAACACACATTTCTTTGGGTTGAGTCTCACATTATACTTCTCCAGTCTCTGAAATACCTTGTCTAAAACCTGTAAATGTTCTGCCCTTGTCTTGGATTTTACAATAAGGTCATCGACATAATCCTCCATACAAGTGTGTACTAGATCATGAAAGATAGTAGTCATGGCACGTTGATAGGTTGCTCCTGCATTTTTGAGTCGAAGGGCATAACATTCCAGCAATACGTTCCCCAAGGACAAGTAAAAGTGTTTTATGTTGATCTTCAGCTACAATTTTTATCTGGTTATACCCTAAGAATCCATCCATAAGGGACAACATCTCATATCTGTTGTCATGTCAACTATCATGTCTATGTTAGGCAAAGGGAAGTCATCCTTAGGACAAGCCTTGTTGATATCTCTAAAATCAGTGCAGATGCGGATGCCCCAGCTGTTTAAGTGACTGGTACTAGATTAGAAATCCAATCTGCGTAGTCAATAGGTCTGATGAAACCAACGTCTAAGAGTTTCTTGAGTTCTGCCTTGACTAATAAAGCAATCTGTGGATGCATTTTTCTCAACTTCTGTTTCACTGGTTTGGCACCTGGTTGTAAAGGTAAATGGTGTAGAACAAGTTCAGGATCTAACCCTGGCATGTCCGCATATGACCAAGCAAAATTTATCTGTCTCTGTGCAAAGAAGTCATGGAACTCAGGCTTTTCTTCTGTTTTCAATGACGCTGCAAAATAAACCAGTCGTGGATTCTCTTTTGTGCCTATGTTGACCTCTACAGTTTCTTCCACGAGCATAGGTGACTTTTCCTGTGTAATGGGAAGAATGTTCAAACCTCCATCCTTAGGTGCCTCAGAGAGGTTTTCACCTTCGGATGCGTCCTTTCTTTTTACTTTTTCATTGTCTAGAGGTGCCTTGCGGTTTTCACCTAGAGACTCGTCCTTTTTATCTTGTTTATTCTTTTTCTCATTTTTGCGACTGGAGGGTTGAACAGATTCCCCAAAATATGCTTTATTGTCCAAGTCAATGGTAAAACCAGCTTTATGATCCCCATTAGGTATGCCTTCACGTAATCCCAGGAACTCAGCAATCGCTTCATCGTTCTCAAAAGTATCTAAAACAGGTGTATCTTGTTGATCCCAATCAATGAGTTGGGGATAAACTAAGGGCATGTCATCGTCAGAGTTATCAAAATCTAATGGGGTCAAGGTAAGGATTGAACTATTCATGTGATCACAAAAGTCTTGTACTAAGTCCTTTTTTCTTTTGGGTTTGGGTCTAGGTGGATGAATAGGTGGGCCTAATGCCAAGGTTTGAAAATCAAAAAGAGGTGGCTCAGGTTGCCAAGAGGTAGGATCAAGCGATTCCCAATAGTAGTGTTTAAACCACTCCTCTTTTGTCATTTTCTTTGGTGGACAGGAATTTAAAGGATTTGGTGAGGAACTTAACAGCAAGTCAAGTTCTCCAAATAACTTGTCAAGGTCCATGGAAGAAGTAGAGGATAAGGAATCCCACTCATAATCATTAGAGTCAGGAGAGTTACAATGATTTTGGTCTATGGTTTGTGAGATGTCTTAATGTCTTCTGAAGCATGTACTTCCTCAAGTAAGGGTAATGGAGTACTAGGAACGCCAATCTGAATCAGTTGAAACCCTAGCCCTACTCCTTTTGGCCACTGAGAAACAAATATTGGTTCAATTCTGCCATCTTGGTTTAAGCCTAAACCACTTTGTCCATCATATCCTTTGCTTTGCATGATTTTGAAACCCTTTCCATATAGTCTTGTAGGAATATGAGCAAGTAAAAGGGGTTCTTGATTATCTTCCTTATACAGCCAGGAAGTAACATCTTCTGTATCTACAACCTCTTTGCTTAATTCACCCCATTTAGTGAAAGTTGTTGTGGGGGGAACATGTATAGTGATCATAGACTATCCCCTACCTATTGTAGGCAAACCATATGACTTAGGAGGGACCAAGTGGCTAACACAATAGGAAGTCTTCATATAATATTCTCCACAACCCTTGTCTTGGATCTCAACCCTAGGAGTAGTGGGAAGTGAAGGTGCAATAGATGTTCAAGTGAGCGTGGAAGGGTCAACATAAGAAGATGGTTTAGATGGTGAGGCCTCTTGGTTGACCAGCACTTTACATTGAGGGATGTCCTTTAGATTGGTGCAATACTGGAAAGGATCGGGATCACCATCTATAGTTATTTCGGTGCCATTGTAAGGGAATTTAAGACACTGATGATATGTGGAAGGGACTGCCTTCATGGCATGAATCCATGGTCTACCTAGCAAAAGGTTATAAGGGAGGGTGAGATCCAAGACCTGGAACTTTGTCTTCATTACCGCAGGACCAATTCTAATAGGAAGTGTTACCACCCCCTTTGATTTTCTGTCTTCATCATCATAAGCCTTAATGACAATACTCTTGGTGGTGTCTACGCATGCTTCTGAAATACCTAATGCCTTAATTAGTTTTAAAGTGCATAGATTTAACCCTGCTCCTCCGTCTACCAAAACTCGTCTAACTTTGGTGTCATCAACAAGGACTTCTAGATGTAAAGGTTCATTGTGGTTCGTCTTATCTGTGGCATAGTCTTGTTCAGAAAACATGGCATGATGATTATTGGTCAAGTAGCCCACCATCTCCTAGAAATGATTGACATCAAGGTCATTAGGGACCGTGGTATTCTGTAAAGCCTTATCGAGGATAGACCGATGTTCGGAGGAGATACGCAACAATTCCAAGATTGAAATTTGGGCTGGGGTCTTCCCCAACTGGTCAAGTAGGTTATATTGTAACTTGGAAGGTTGTGATGCTTGCTGTGATGGAGGGCCTTGGATAACAAACTTAGTACGATGAGTATTGACCGCACATTCCGGATTAGCCTTGATAGTAATGGTATTGATGTTGTCGTTGGCGGCGTGAAGGTAATGAATGATTTTGCCACTATCATAGTCATGTTTTATATTCGCATAATTGGCTGACATATTGGTCTTAGTAGTCGAACTGGGGACAGTTCCTTTCCCATGGTCATGTAGTGGGTCTGAAAAGACTTGATGATCAGTGTTCGATGTCTTTTGTTTTTGTCCACTAACTTCAATGATTCTCTTGTCAACAAGATCCTGTATGATGTTCTTCAGTTGTCGACAGTTTTGTAGGTTGTGTCCCTTTGTCCTATGATAATCATAGAAGGCATTGTCATCCCACCAAGTTGGTTTAAACTGTCCTGGATCGTATTGTCTTGGTTCCTACAGTTGTATGAGGTTGTGTTGTAACAATTGTTTGAACACCGACTCAATGGGTTCCCCTAAGGGAGTGAACTCATGTTTTTGGAATCTCCTTGGTGGTGGACGTTGAGTGTTTGAGACCATGTTAGGAGGTTGATTGACAGCATTAAGCGTGTTAGCAAAAGTATGAGGTCCTTGTAATGTGAGGAGGGGTCTTGCTTGTAATGTATTAGCATCCACCACCCCATCATTGGTGACATTTTTGTTGTGAGACCAGAATCTGTTTCTATCGGTGGGGGCATTTTGTACGACCGTGTTTCGATTGGGTGTTGTCATCTTGAGTTCACCCTTTTCAATGAGATCCTTCTCTATTATCACCCCCTTTTCCACTAGTTCCGAAAAAGATATGCAACAATGTACCCTTAAGTTACTCCTAAGTTTTGGATGAAGGTTTTCTTGAAACATTGTAACCTTTTGTTTTTCAGGTATCTCGACAGGACATCTACTAGTAATAGTTCTCCATCTCTAGAAGAAAGCAATGAATGTTTCACCTTCGTCTTGTGTTGTGTGGCACAAGGTTGCTATATTTATCTCATGGTCAATGTGGAAGGAGAATTGCTCCACAAATTTCTCGACTAGCTCTCCCCATGATCTAATGCCAGAATCTAGACCCGAAAACCATTCTAGTGCAACCCCTACAAGACTTTGTGGAAATAGCCTCATAAGGTACGTGGGGTCGTAAGCGACATCAATGCATATGGTAGAAAATTCCCTGATATGTTCTACTAGATTGCGTTTTCCATTGTACTTAGGAAGATTTGGTATGACATACCCGTGAGGGAAAGGTGTCATGTACAATGATCTATCAAAAGGGAATGGGCATATGTCCTTTGGTGAAAATGATTTCTTAGTTGACACTGACATGTTATCCATTTGCGTTTGTAATGCCTGCATTTGTGTTTGTAGGACGTCAACTTGAGTCAAAGATGTGCTAGAAGGATTATGCGGATCCATATATGTATTCTGAAATCCAAAGTCTTGTGATGGGTTTTGATTGAATGTTGGCATCTAAGGTGGATTTGGATTCGGAATGTTGGTAAATGTATTCTGGTTTGGAATCGGCATAGATTGATGTTGTCCTGGATTCTGTGTAAATGGATTCTGAGTACCACTCTGTACAAAGGGATTCTGATTCAGAACCGATGTGAAATAGTTTTGGCCTAGAATCTGGGTAGACGGATTCTGACTACCAATCTGTGAAAAGGGGTTCTGATTTGGAACCGATGTAAATTGGTTTTGACTGCTAGTCTGAAAAGGTGGATTTTGATTGCCATATTGGAAGGAGGGAATGCCCCCTGTTTGTGTAATCCTTGGTATAGTACTAGTGACCTGAGCACTAGGTATGGCTATCGACTGTGGCAAGGTACCTATAATGCTAGCAGTAGGTGTGGTTGTTGATTGCGCACTTGTGACACCGACATAAGATGTATGGGCTGATGTTTTAGGTCTTTTACTCCCACTAAGAGGACCGAAGGGGGTAGATGATGAAGCCCCTGTAGTGAAACTAAATCCCGATGTCATGGTAGGTGTACCAAATGGGGATGTATGGACTATCGTACTCTGTGTAGACGTGCTAGATGGCATAGTCGTGCTGACTTGAGGTATAGTAGTACTAGCGGTCGTGGTATTTGTCCCTTGTGTAGGTTGAGTTTGTAAGGTGCTAATGTCAAATCCTGGAGGTAAGGTAGCACCTTCAGCTAGCAATTTTCCTAAGAACCGTTGATGATCATTTGCTAGGTACTCATCTACAAAAGAGGAAAACTCAGGGTCCTATGCGGCAGCCTCTATGTCTTCTGTTGTAACATGTCCTTGTGTGTTTCTAGTGGTAAATTTGTCTAATAGAGTCTTATGAGGTCTTGAAGAAAATGGGTTGATGAACTCGCTTGGGTTCGACATGTTTTCTCTCTCTCTCCTCTTAGACCTAGTTTCAACCATGTAAGACAAGCTCAATATGTGGGAAATGCAAAACTATATCTAGAAACTGTATGACTCTATTCTATGTTTTTGGGGTTTTCTTATGCAAAATAAGGGATGTCCTATGATGATACTAGTCTAGACTCTAAAGGTGCAAGAAGTCTAAGTGAGACCCTAAAATGATCAATTCTATAAACCCAAGGTGAAGGGACCAACTACCTAAAGTCAAACCAAAGTTTCAATTTAGATAAGTCAAGGAACCAATGTAGGACAAAGATCAAAGACACGCTGAGTTTCCTAACTAGACTGATGAGCTAGGACAACTCTCTGTAGGACAAAGTATATGATGATAAGACTAGGTTCAATGACAGATTTCGTTGGAACTATGACCTTTCTAGAGTATAGATGGTGGACTACTCCTAAAGTTTATAAAAGTGACCTCTCTAAAAGTCTAATGCAAAGTAATATGCTCCCTAAAATGAAGGTAAACTCTAACTGAAGACAACTATGGTAATGACTAAATGAACCTAAAGGATGCAAAATTGAGCAAATCATTTCAGGTTTCTGTTTTTGAAGACTGTTTGTATGAAGACCACTAAAACTGGTATAACCTTGCTAACTGGACAGTGACAGTGAATTTTGGTTTTTCTGGTAATCAGACAGATGCGTTTCAAATTTAACAGTTGCGGTTCAAACTGACAGATGCAACTCAAAATTACCAGATGCGACTCAAGCTGATAGATGTGACCCAGAATATAACGCATGCGGTGTTTCTAAAACAAATGCGAGTCAAACTTACAGATGCAACTCATAAATTACAGATGCGGCTCAAAACAACCAGATGCGAGCCAAACTGACAGATGCGACTCAAAAATTACAGATGTGACACAAAACTTATAGATGCGACTCAAAATTAACAGATGCGACTCTAAAAATCAGATGCGTGTTTCTGGTGAACAATTGCGACTCTCTGTGAATTTTTAGTGAAATGAAATTTAAACTGACCCGGTTTTCTATGATCAAATTCTAACAATCAAAGACAATCGTAAGACAAAGTGTTTTCAGTTTCAATTTTGGACTCAAAGAACGTTTAAAGTGATAACAGACAAGCACATCCTAATAGGCCAAAGGCCTAGGGTTTGTATACTTGGTATAGCCCACCAGTTATACCCCGGATTGGTGATGAACACCTTTCCTTCTCGAGAACGGATAGCTTAGGAATTTGGTGGCATTGGCTCCCCTCCACGGCTCATTAACATTTTTCGAGCACACCAATTCTGAATTCATTGGGTAGTGACATCCCAAGAACCGCTATCTCTACTCAAGGGGATCAGTAGTGAGTAATCTTCGGGCATGATACTGTACCCTGCACTAATACCAAGCAACGGCCACAAATAGGTTGGTCTCTACAACAAAGGGTATTTAATTCGGGCATTCCGTTAGTAGGGTGTGATCCATGCGTGAGTCCCCTTCGGATCCATCTAGTGAACCACACTCGTGATTCTTGGGGTTTCCCAAGAACCCACTTTAATATACCGGCTAGAAGTCCTCGGGTTCGAGGGTGCTACCCGATGCAGTGGATTAGGGTGAGTACTTTTTCCCACGAGAATAGGCCCAAGTTCTAGAGTTGGTAACCGTTTCTCTTACACCCGAGGATCGCCGAATGCAAAGAGGATACTTGATATACCAAATCGTAATGGGTAACCAGACTTGTGATTTTGCACCAAACACGGTAGACACTTGTTAATTTTAACCAAATGAAAGATTTCCTACGCTACCAAACAATCTGTTTCAAAATTTAACTAGGGTCTTCGACAAGCATCCTGCAGAAGATATCATTAGTAATTTTCAATTTTGTCTTCGCCAATCGTCCTGCAAAAGCTTGTTAACTCCAAATGGCCACACGCTGAAAATCAAATATCAGTAACACGAAAATCAATTGAAAATTCCAGATTGCTGAAAGTAGAAATAAAATTTTACCAGTCAATTGCGTCGTTTTGTTACCAGTCAGATGCGTCGTTTCTTTTTTAGTTGCGGCTCGGGATATCACTTGCGATTCAGGAATTGTCAGATGCGTCGTTTCTCTGTCAGATGCGGTTCATAAACTCAATTGTGGTTCAAAAACTTCACATGCGGTTCCGGAAAATCAATTGCAGTGCATAAACTTCACATGCGTCGTTCCGTACAAAAAATCTACAAAATCAAAAATTAAAAGATCTACGGATTCGCGAAGATGGTGTCTTCACGTCGGGTTCACCAAAATGTAACATCTGAAAATGAAACAAGCCTTTTGCACAATAGACAACAAGAATCAGATTAGAAGCACACATGCATACAAATACTAAAATCTAACATGCAAATTCATAAGTTAAGCAACAAAGAACATGGGAAAGTAAAAATGTAATTAAAACTAGAACAATCTCACCAATTTTCAAATTTATTTCCATGAATTATCTCGATTGCCCTTCTCCATTTTGCTTGTGTAGTATAATTGCCCTCAGATTTTCAAGTAATTCGTGCAAGTATAGCCTAAGATAGTGATTAGCAAAATATCGAAGATTCAAGACAAAAGTGCTCTCCAAAGTTATCAAATTCGCGAGAGAGATTGGAATGAAGAATGACAAATCAATTTATAGAAAATTGATTATTCAAACGACAAGTAAAGATTGAAAGATCAACAGATGGTTGAGATCGACTAATTAGACATGCAATTAGATAACTGATAGTATTGACATGAGTCATTCGAATTACGTAATAGAATTAAAGATTAAATAAATGATTTAATCTTCAGTTCGGCATTCAAAAATAGAAGAAATATCTTTGCATGACAAAGATAAAGATTGATTATAACGACTCTCTGTTCGAATGCACGCACAACATTTAATTAATTAAATAAGAATATTTAATTAATCTGCATGTACACGCAAATGAGTTAGAACTGGAGGATTGCATGATCTGAAGAAGAGATTACTCAAAGACGCCACTCAGACATCGAATCAATAGTTAACTGAACAATTAAAATAGATGTCGAGTTGAGTAAAAGTGAATACTTAGATAACTCACATAATTATCTAAAATATAGAAGAATGTGTTAAAATAGAATTAATGAATTAAATAATTCATTTAATTCAAGACTCGATGTTTGAAGAATAATTAAATAAATAAGATTTATTTAATTAAATGACGAAGGGTTTAAATGAATAATTAAATAAATTATGAATTTATTTAATTATAGTTGAAATATGATAAAGAGTAAATTAAATAAGAATTTATTTAATTTGACAAGATGAATAAGGTTAATTAGTAAAATAATTAAATAAAAAGCGTTTATTTAATTAATCAGATAGAATAAAGAAAAGTGTGAATTAATTAAATAATTAAGATTATTTAATCAATAGAAGAATTAATAGAAGATGAATTAATTAAATAGTTAAGATTATTTAATCAATAGAAGAATTAATGTTAAGATGAATTAATTAAATAATTAAGATTATTTAATCAATAGAAGAATAGGAATTTTGAAGAATATTGAAGTCGCAGGCTTAAACCAGATTTCGGTGTCTACAATACTTTCTCCCCCTTTGACATCAATGGCAAGAGATAAAATATTATTCTCCCCTTTTGACACTAAACCAACATACCTACTATAAATACTCCCCCGTAGGAGTATACCCAATCAAATCATCAACTAAAAGACAACACATGACACTACCTACTCACCCTGAGAGGTAGCCACCAACATCAGTTTAGACAAGGAATGGATCCATAGATCCATTAGATTGATGTATTAACCCCTATCCTCTCCCAAAAATACTCAAAAGTATCCTTAGGAAGAGCCTTAGTAAATATGTCAGCAATCTAATCCTTTGTAGGTACATACTCAAGTTTCACCTCATTCTCCATAACCTTCTCTCTCAGAAAGTGATACCTAATAGATATATGCATTTTCCTTGAATTCATCACTAGATTCTTTGAAATGTTAATTGCACTTGTATTGTCACAAAAGATAGATATATGACCGTCATATACAACTCTAATATCCTTTAATATATGTCTCATCCACAACACCTATAAACAACATGATATTGTTGTAATATACTCAACCTCTATAGTAGACAGAGAAACTGAATCTTGCTTCTTACTCAACCATGTCACCAATCTACATACAAGAAAGAATAGACCACCACTTGTATTTTTCTTACTATCAACACAACCAACCCAATCTACATTTGTATAAGCACTTAATGTGAAATCAATATCCTTAGGATACCATAATCCATAATCCGAAGTGCCTCTTAAATATCTAAATATCCTCTTCACTGCTACAACATGTGTTTTTTTAGAATTTTCTTGAAATATAGCCACAAGACAAACAACATGCATAATATCCAGTCTAGTATTAGTTAGATATAGTAGTCCACTAATCATAGATCTATATTTTCTTTGATCGGCCTTAGGTGAATCATCATCTTTTCTCAATTTACAACCAATCACCATAGGAGTGCATACTAGTTTGAAGTCATCCATTCCAAACTTATTCAACATCTCTTTGACATACTTATATTGTGAAATGAAAATCTCTTTATCTGTTTGATTGATTTATAGCCCAAGGAAGAAATTCATCTCCCCAAACATTGACATTTCTAACTCTTTATGCATTTCTTTAGAAAATTTCTTACATATAGCTTCATTTCCACCAAAGATAATATCATCCACATATACTACTACTATCAAGATCTTGTCTTCCTCAATTTTGAAGTAAAGATTACTATCTACAGTGCCCTTATTGAATCCTTTACATATCAAATATCTATCCAATTTTGTGTACCAATATCTCAGAGCTTGCTCCAATCCATATAGTGCCTTCTTTAATTTACATATCATATCTAATTGATATGATAACTGAAATAATTCTAGTTGTTCCATGTAAACTTCTTCTAATTCACCATCTAGAAAATCAGACTTCACATCCATCTGATAAACTTTAAAGTCTTTGTATGCTACAAATTCCAAAAAAAATCAAATAGCTTCCATCCTAGCCATAGGAGAAAATGTCTCCTCAAATTCTAGTCCTTCCACTTTTGAGTAACCCTTACACTCAAGTCTTGCCTTATTCCTTACCACTTCTCCATTCCCATTCAATTTGTTTCTGAACACCCGCTTAGTTCCAATTATATTCTTGTTTTCCGGTCTAGGAACCAATTCCCAACTCTGATTTTTCTCAATTTGCATAAGTTCTTTCATCACCTTCATCCAATGTTCATTATCTCATGCTTCACTCATTTTTTTAAGTTCAACTTTAGAAAGTGAGCATAGATTTACCTCAACTTCAGTAGTTTTTCTTCTTGTCAATACACCTTTCCTTTTGTCTCCAATGATTTATTCTTCAGAGTGATTCTTTTACACATACTTAGGGATCTTAGGGGTCTTCTCCAAAGCATCTTCCTCTTCATCCTACACTTCTTCTTCATCATGTTTTTGTTTTTTTACTTCTCTATAATTAGGTACATCTGACACATACCCATCCACTGCAATTGAATTCTACAAGTTTTCATCAACCTTAACATTTGCACTTTCAACTATCTTTCTTAGCCTTTTTTTGTAACGTCTGTAAGCTTTTATTTTAGTAGAATATCCAAGGAAGATACCTTCATCAAACCTTGCATCAAAGTTTTCTAAGTTTTCTTCTTCTCTTTTGATATAACATTCGCTTCCATATACTCTAAAGTATTTCAATAGGAATCCTTCAAAACCATAACTCAAGGAGTCTTTGTGTTGTTAGCTTTAGCTTGAACTCTATTAAGTATGTAAACAATAGTATGAATAGCTTCTCTCCAGTAGAATTTTGGTAATTTTCCTCTTTCATCATAGTCCTAGCAACTTCTTGAATTGTCTAGTTTTTCCTTTCATCAACTTCATTCTACTGAGGAGTTCTAGGGGTAGACAAATTCCCATTTATTCCATTAACTTCTAAACATGTTAAAATCATTGGAGGTGAATTCACCACCTTTGTCAGACCTTAAACATTTTATTTTTAGATTCATCTCATTCTCAACCATAGCTTTATATGCCTTGAATTTATCTAATGCATCAAATTTTTCTCTAAGAAATGTAACCCATGTCATTCTAAAATAATTTTCAATCAAAAGCATTAAATACCTGTCACCTTCTAAACTTCTCATGCAACTTCATTTTTCTAGCATTTTATCAGCAACTAAATTATAGTGTTAATTTATTAAAATTTAGTTTAAAATAATTTTTTAATTTCTTTTAAAAAATACAAACATAAAATATGTTAAAAAATACACATTTTACTAGTTTATATCATTTCAAAATTCAAAACATATATGCCACTTTTTAGTGATTCAAGTTTAAAAGTTGGATTAGTGTTGGTCATTTCTTTATAAAGTGTGACACATCTTTGTGCTTTTACCCAAACAACAATATGAATAGCTTCTCTCCTGTAGACTTTCGGTAGATTTTCCTCTTTCATCATAGTCCTAGCAGCTTCTTTAATCATCCGATTTTTCCTTTCAACAACTCCATTCTACTGAGTTCTAGGGGCAAACATATGCCTGTTTATTCCATGAACTTCACAAAACATGTTAAACTCATTGGAGGTGAATTCACCACTTTTGTCAGATTGTAAAACATTTTATTTTTTAGATCCATTTCATTCTCAACCATAGCTTTATATGCCTTGAATTTATCTAGTGCATCAATTTTTTCTCTAAGAAATGTACCCATGTCATTCTAGAATAATCTTCAATCAAAAGCATTAAATAAATGTCACCTTGTAGACTTCTCACCCTTGTAGGACCACGAATATTTGTATGTACTAATTCCAATATTCCAATAGTAGATTGTTCCCTTCCCTTGAAACTACTCCTTACTTGCTTTCCAAACTAACAATCTCTACAAGAAACATTGATAGGCTTTATGATTCTAGGCAGGTCTCTCACTACATGAACTGAACTAATTCTCACCAAACTATCAAAATTCATATGACACATCATCTAGTGACATAACCAACTAGCACTAATCTACGACATAAAGCAATGACCATCAGTACCCTTAAGCTGATAAATGTTTCCATCTATTCTCTTACCAGCAACAATCATAGTTTCGTACCCTTTTTTATCTCACATGTTTCATCCTTAAACACAATATTATATACCTTGCTACATATTTTTCCAACACTCAAAAGGTTATGCCTTAAACCCTTAACATAATAAACATTATCAGTGTTATGATTGCCATCAAAATTGATTGAACCTATTCCACAAATCTTAGCTTTTGAATAATCTCCAAATGTAACTAGTCCTCCATCATATTTTTTAATTTTAATGAACTTAATCTTGTCTTCAATCATGTGATTAGAGCAACCACTGTCGACAACACAATAATTATTATCCTCTTTGACATGAAAAGAAAATACCAAAGTACCTTCAACCTTATCTCACTTCTCCAGAATACATTCCTTCACATAAATTTCAGAGTTAGTAGAACTAGATCCTTCTTTAATAGCCAAGAACAAGCAGTCATTGTCATCAAAGTCTCCATAATCATATTCATCATCAAAAATAACATCTTCTCTAACATAATAAGCTTTATTAATCATCTTTCCTTTATTATCCTTGTTATTATTATTTATAGCTCTCCTTAGACATCTAGAAGCATAATGATCTATTTCACCATAGCTAAAATATTTGAAAGGTAGTTTACCTTTGTACATACTAGTGCCCTTCTTCATTCTTCTTACAAATTTAGCTCCCAAATCATCAAAATAATCCTTATCTAAATCTTCAACCTTTTCTAATACTCCAGCTTTGAAAGCAGTCTCTACAACTATACCATTTTTCAAACCTTTTTCCTCATTTCAAAAAAAGTTACTATACCAATCATCTAATCTCTAGAGTAAGTATCAAGATTTGTAATTTCCTCAATAGCATACACCTTTTCACTATAAGAATTGGGAAGATATCTGATAACTTTCTTTACCACTTTCTTTTCACTATAAGCCTTTTCAACCTCAAATCTTTGAGCTAACAAATGTCCTATTTTTTACTTCTAGAATGCATAATTTGTGCCATCGAATCTAGGGCTTTTCAAAGTAACCTTGTTCACCATCCTGGATCTACCTCAAGTAGTTAATCTCTTCTCCAAGGAACCTTGCTCTGATACCAATTGTTGAATGAACAAGAGAACTGAGAGGGGGTGAATTATTTGTATCTAATCAAAACATCAAAACCCTCAATAGTAATTAGATCCACATGCATTCATTAAACCCTTATTTATTTATACTAATTAATAATGAAATACAAATAACAAAAACTGAAATAACAACACCATACACAAGAGAACACCATATTTACATGGAAAACCTAATAAGGGAAAAACCACGGTGAGGATTAGCTCACAATATAAGTAATTGAAAAATAGGTACAAAAGGGATCACTACCATAATAGGACACACTATCCAAAAAGGCTCATAGCTAGGGCTCATTTCTATAGAAAGAAATACTTTGAATACTTTGAATTTTGCACTGCTCTGCTCAAATTCACATCACACACGCATCACTTGCATTGATATTGCATATATCTTGCTTCTCTCTTCATGCACACCCAACTCACAAAAAATCCACTCTTATTTATATCAACCTCGACCTTAAACATCTTCTCCAAGGTCGCCATACTATCCATTGTATTTACAAATTCAAATTAGGTCAACACCTAAACATTCCCACGGTGGATAGGAATGAAAGGGGACCAAAATAATACTTAACCAAGACCCAAAATTAAGTCTCACATGCCATGCTACGTATCCATTAATACTTGAACATTTTCAAATGTAGTGTAGGCACCAGGTCGATCATTACCCATGAAAACACATTTAAACATTAAATACACACTTTCAAAACTTTTGATACACCTAACCACAAATCCTCTTGACAAAAAAAAGAGGACAACACTATTAATTCTCCTTCAAAACCACAATTCCTAAAAAGAAACTTTCAAGAAATGTGGAGCAAGTACATTTCTCCCTAACACCTCTATACAACACTACAAAACCTACTCTCATACTAGTAAGCACAATTTCCTCTCACCAATGATCTAGAACCCAAAATGAATATAGAAACCTCTAAAACCTCAAACAAAATACTAAATCTGCATAGGCATAGCATCAATATAGATGAAATGTGGAGCATAATCTAGAGCACATTCTAAAAACTTGCAAAACACTATTTTTTCTATTTATCAAATTTTCTTAAGAGCACTTGAAAATCAAGTACCAGAGACATCATCTCAGCTTATTACTTCATTCCAAATCATCTCTAGAAACTACAACAAAAGATAGCTCCATGTACTCACAACACTTCCTTAATATCTCAACTACACATGCACAACCTACAACAACCTATTTTCCTCTTCTTCTCAATTTTCTCAATATCCTCAACATTTTCCTCATGCAGCAACACAATTGAAATCAATGACAACACTAGTCAGTAGAAATCCTATTGACATCAATGACAACACCTTCATACTTGTAAGAAACTTCACTTATTCCCACTTCACAACTCTAAAATTTGCATCACACACTTCACTATCATTCTCCATCAATGCAATACTTATTTATACCTCTTCAACCTTGAAAACTTTATCCAATGTCGGCTACGCACTTCAACAGTGAAATTTCAAATTAGGTCAGCAACAAAACATTCACATAGTAGAAATGAATGAAAGCATACCACATCACACCTTATCTTGGACCTAAATCCACTCATACACACCACACCATGCTTCCACAATTATAGAAACAAATGTACAACTAGTGTAAACACCCAAGGTTGGTTGAACCTATGTAAACACCATTTACATTTAAGTACACACTTCCTCAAATCCAAATACAGCTCATGGATCACACACAACATTTAAACACAATCTAGAATATTCCACAAACACCTTGAAATTCAATAAATTTCTATGCAACAAATTCCACTTGAAGAGCAAACTCATCCTTTTGACCTCGTTAATCTTCCACATACTATAACTCAAAAATCAACTTGCAAAGCACCAAACAATGAAAAAATTCAATTGAAGGTAGATATGAACCTTATCCACACACTTTCATAACCGAAAGATAAAAAAATAAACTATGGAGAAATGTGGAGCAAAACCATTTCTCTGAGAGAGCACTGCAACATAATTCACACATTGGTGAACACAAATCTCTCTGCACAATGATCCATACCAAAAAAATTTGGATATAAAACCTTTGAATACCTTTGACCAACGTATCTAAACCACACAAGCATATCTCCAACATAGAAGAAATGCGAAGTAAAACCAGAACAGCACTTTGTATACCAGGACATCTCTACACACACTATTTCCTCTTTTATTCAAATTTTCTCAAAAGCACTTGGAGACCAAGAACCAAAGACACATTCTCATTATCTTCATCATTTCCTCATCATTACCAGACCAACTGCAACACAACAACTCAACCAAACAACATCCACAAACAAAATTTTATCAAAGCAACACTAGATATTGACACTAGTAGCACTTACTGATGGCAACGTAATGATACTAATCAAAGCATCACCATAAACAACCTTCTCAAACATTACTAGTTGAAATTAATGACAAAAAAATAATATTGTTGACATCAAGGACAACACCAATTACTCATACTTGCAACAACAAGATCATACAAATGTGAGAATAAATGAAGCCGATAGGGATTTTTTATGATGCCATCTCTCCATTGTTTATAGTTAAAAGTAAATAGATAGTACATGGGGCTTAATTGGAAAAAAGTGCATGGACAGAATTATAGAGCTCTTAATCACCTTCATAATGCTGTTGGAATCTCCAAAATCCAACAATCTAGAGAAAAAGATGCGAGCTCGAGAGTCCAAAAAAGAATCTTCACTTCAAGCTGAAATAAATGCTATCAAACAAAAAAATACTAAGAAATAAACTCCACCATAGTGACATTGATAGAATCATCTTTCCAATGATATATTGTTTGCAAAAGAATCACCTCCTGGATCAAAAGTTATCTTAGTTTGTAAAAAAGTGCTCAATTAGGCCCTGGTAGGCTAAACAGGTGCAAAAATAAACACCTTCTAGCTTTAGGTATTAGTTGCTAATATGACTACTAGCAATGTGGTGGGGGGGAAAATGCACTACCATACTAGGTGACAATAGAGCTCAGATGAATGACAGCCAAGGTGGCACCGCTCCATTGGTAGAGCCCCTAATCATAATATGACCATGGGTTATG
>VDFB02018520.1:0-37800 GCA_007258455.2 Sequoia sempervirens
ACCTGAGTCTGTCGTGTGCTACAACCAAGGTTGACTGTGATAACCTTGAAGTCCTAAGATTCCAAATCATCCAAGCTCTTCTCCTGTGGAGGTATAGCAGTCTCAACGACGATCTCCATATCAGTAGTCCTCTCTACATGGACCATGTTCTTGATCCTCTTGTCTGGCACATCCTGGTAAACCTGATCAAAATTTGAATGATTAAGGACATAGGATGGTTGCCTCCTCTTCCTTCCCAGTTGAGCCTCAATCCAAGACTGATCTCAGCTAATGCTACTGGAAGGATCTGTACTAGCAATAGGAGGTTGTGATGAGAGTGAATATGTAGAAGAACGATCATGATGGGAGGCTCCAAATCCACCAATGCTAATTGAACCCGCAGGATTGCTCTGAAACTGGTATAGGAACTTGAGGCTGAACCTCAGGCACTGGTGAATTTTGAACCGACCTCTGAACTGGTTTTGTGATAGGCTGTCTCTCAGGCTTCGTGTGTGTATTAGTGGCAAGCGCTGAAATATTCCGAGCCAATTTTTTTTGTTTTTTCAAATTCAAATTACAATCAATGCACCCGTTTAGGTTAGAAGATAAACCAAAACGTGTTGAAGCAACTCTAACCAGAATGTACACCAGGATCCCGATGCGGGCAAGGTGTGAGCATTGGTCAGAGGATCTTAAACAAATGGCTTATGCAGGAACTCTAACCAAGAATGGCGCCGATGATGGCGAGCATATGGTCAGAGGATCTTCTACACTAAATGCTGGAAAGGAACTCGACACCAAGTATGTGCTACCCAATCCAGTATGGAGTGAGGGGCGACCATATGGCGGAGTGTTACAAAGTACAATGCTTGAAAGAAATACTGAAAAGCTGAAAGTACTCAACACCCAGAATGTGCTTGCTAACCCAGAGTGGGAAAGTAGCTACCATAGGGCGGAGATGTATCTATTACGAACAACTTCACAATGAAACAGAGCATTACAAATCAGAATTGAACAAGACTGCTAATTACTGCCAGTACTACTGTCAATTTACAAAATGATGACCATTCACTTGCCAATTGCATAGGAATTCGAAAGCTTATCATTACATCACAAAGAACTCTTCTTAGCTTGGTTAGAAGTGCCAAACCAATAAACTTCTCAATGATCAAAAATACAATTTCTGTTTTTTCTTCCAAATCTGCACTTTTGAATTAAAACCAGCAGTCTATGGAAATCATTCATATGCTCATATCTCCCTCTAATCTCATCCAATTAACTTGAAACAAAATGCAACATGCCCTAACAGAGAAGGCGCCTAGGATGGAACACAGAAAGCAGATCTAAAAGCCACGAATTAATTATGCACGGAACCCAATGCAAGCAGATGGTATGGCTTCAAGAAGAGGGGCGATCTGCTCTATTAAATCACAGCAATCTCTAAAAATTCTGCAAATTAGAGGAAGAGAAAGCCTAGACCTAGCAATGATAATGGGCTAATACCCAGAACAATGTTTTTGTTGTTTTTTGACTTATGATTAAAAACATGAATCTGCTGTATCAAACAATGCAATAAACGGAAAACCACTAATATGCCAAACAGATCTAACAATGCATAAGCTGAATACAATGCACAAACTAAATGCAACTCACAAATTAAGTTATCTCATCACTAGTTGTTGTGTTGCAAGCAAGAAGCAATGCCCGAGCTAGGAGGCCTTCATTCCCCGAAGCAGTTCCAGAGCCAAACCGGCAGCATAACAATACTGTAGACAAAAGATGCTGAAATGAGGATTCAAGTCTTCCTTTTATAATTTCCTGTTGACTTCTCGTAACCCTAAACTCCTCTTCAAAGTCAAAACCCTAATCCATTTCAAGAGATGGCGTCCTTTTCCTTCAAAGCTCAACATTTACATTTTAAATAAATTCAATACTTTGATAAATGCGCCCACTTTAAGCTTGATTTGACTTTGGTAAATAATAAAATAATCTTTAATGGAGGCGCCACCCTCAAAAGACCACTTTTCAAAACAACATGAAGTCAATAGACTAGGCCAAGGGGTCAACGTTAAAATATAATATTAAAACGTGACTTTTAATTGAATGACTCAACTTATCTCTCCAAATGTGCCCTGAAGCCATTAATGAGCAAGTCAACTGACCAAACTGAAGTAGGAAGTCAACCACGCTGAACCCAACTGTAAAACTGCCAGAAATAGAATTTACTAAAAATAGTAAATTCCTGAAAATGCTCAGAATGCCAAGACGAACATACCATTGCGAAGCTCTTTGAAAACCCAGAAAGAATCCGCAATTGACACAAACAACTCCAAGCCAGAACATCCTTCCAAAATAGGAAACCCTAATTTTACCTTCCAACTAGCCTACGGGTCTCCGAAATAGGCCAACGGTCACTGAAAAGATCAGGCTTGAGACGAGGACATTACAGTCCACCCTCCCCAAGATTGCTTGTCCTCAAGCAATTGCAATCCTGGATGCTGCAGGACCTCCTCATTCTCCCAAGTTGCATCCTCCAAAGGCAAATTTTTCCACTTCACCAAGTATTCTCTGATTGTTCTTTTCCTCAAAGAACGTTCTCTGAAATCAAGTATCTCCTTTGGAATTAGAACCAACTGTCCTTCTTCATCCAAAGGTGGCAACTGTGATGAAGCAACCACATTATGTCCAAGTGCCTTCTTGAGGCGAGACACGTGGAAGACATTGTGCACTCTGCTGTCAGAAGGTAGCTCCAACTCATAAGCTACTGCCCCAACTTTTCTGATGACCCTGAAGGGCCCATAGAAGCGAGGTTTGAGCTTCTCAGCTCCACTCTTCTTGAGGGTAGACTGTCTGTAAGGCTGTAATCGGAGATAAACCATATCCCCAACCTCGAAAGAACGCTCAACACGCCTCTGATCAGCATACATCTTCTGCTGATTCTGTGCCATCTGCAGATTATTCTTCAATGATTTCATGATGTCTTGACTTTGTTGCAACAAGTCCTTGGCTTGAGGTGCTTTGCTATCACCAAACACCAAATCGGCAAAGCTAGGTGCTTCATACCCATAGAGAGCCAAGAAAGGAGACATCTTAATCGACATATGAAATGAAGAATTGTAACAGTACTCGCCAATGTGCAGCCACTTAACCCATGCTCTTTGCTGTTCCGACACATAGTTTCTCAAGTAACCTTCC
Source organism: Sequoia sempervirens (assembly GCA_007258455.2). NCBI lineage: Eukaryota > Viridiplantae > Streptophyta > Pinopsida > Cupressales > Cupressaceae > Sequoia > Sequoia sempervirens. The sequence goes on from VDFB02018520.1 coordinate 3,175, forward strand.
AACCACTTGTTCACTATTTCTGTTTGTCCATCTGTCTGGGGATGGAAACTAGTGCTTGGAGTGAGCACAGTACCACTCATTTTGAAGACCTCTTGCCAAAAAGTGCTTAGGAACTTGATGTCCCTATCACTCAAAATGTTTTTTGGCAACCCATGCAGCCTAAACACCTCATGAAAAAACAGATCTGCAACTTGGGCTGCTGAAAAAGAGCTGGTAATGGCGAAGAAGTGAGCAAATTTGGTTAGCCTATCCACTACCACATAAATACAATCCTTCCCTTGGGCCTTGGGCAACCAAGCGATGAAATCCATCGAGATGCTTTCCCATTTTTGATTGGGAATAGGGAGTGGTTGCAGCAAACCGGCTGGTAATGTATGCTCATTCTTATTCGCTTGACAAACAGGACACTCCTGAATGTAGCGTTGCACTTCTCCTTTCAATCCTTTCCAAGAAAACCTTTCTCGGATCTGCCTATATGTCTTGAAAAACCCTTGGTGACCAGCAACCGGAATATCATGAAATGTCAAAAGAATCTTCTTCTTAAGCTTAGAATCAGCCACCAGAAAGATTCTCCCCTTATAGTGTATCAATCCCTCAATCACCTTGTACCTTTCATCCTGAAAAGTACCCTCAATAATGCTGGTTGCAAACTGATTTTTGGCATAATCAGCAAGCAACATGTCCCTCCAATCCGTAGTAAGCTCACACAATGAGCTAAGATGGGGTCTCCTGGACAGAGCATCAGCCACGATATTATTCTTCCCTTTGACATATTCAATGTCAAAGTCGTAAGCTTGAAGCTTACTCACCCACTTTTGTTGCCTCTCGTTCAGGTCCTTCTGATGCATGAAATGTTTGAAGCTATTGTGATCAGTCTTGACCACAAACTTGTTTCCCACCAAGTACTGCCTGAACTTGGCTAATGCATGCATAATGGCAAGCATTTCCTTGTCATAGATTGAATATGTTCTTTCAACACCCCTCAGTTTTCTGCTCTCAAACACAATAGGATGTTTGTCTTGCATCAGGACAGCCCCAACTCCTTCACCGGATGCATCACATTGCAGCTCGAATGGCTTGGAGAAATCCGGAATAGCCAGAACCGGACACGAACTCATGATCTTCTTAAACTTGTCAAAAACAGTTTGAGCCTTTTCTGACCAACAAAAGGCTCCCTTTTTGGTGAGATCAGTAAGAGGAGCAGCATTCTGTGAATATCCTTTTACGAATCTCCGATAAAATCCACAAAGACCCAGAAAACCTTTCAACTGAGTCAAGTTCTCAGGAGGTGGCCACTCAACTACTGCCTTGATCTTTTCAGGATCCACCTTTACTCCCTCAGCACTAATTATGTGGCCAAGGTACAGGAACTCCTCCATTCCAAATTCACATTTGGATGCTTTTGCGAACAAACTCTCAGATTCCAGGATGCTAAGCACTTCCTCCAAGTGCTTAAGATGATCTTCCCAAGTCTTGCTATAAATCAAGATATCATCGAAAAATATCAACACGAACCTCCTTAACTGATTCTGGAAAACTCTGTTCATGCAAGACTGGAAGGTAGCAGGAGCGTTAGTCAACCCAAATGGCATGACTAAAAATTCGAAATGGCCATAATGACATCTGAAAGCGGTCTTCTCCACATCAGACCCTCTCATTTGAATCTGATGGTAACCCGATCTCAAATCGATCTTCGAGAAGAACTTGGCCCCATGTAGCTCATCAATGAGCTCATCTATCCTGGGAATGGGGTATCTGTTTTTGATGGTGCTTTGATTCAAAGCCCGATAGTCCACACACATGCGCATGGTACCATCCTTCTTCTTCACAAGAACCACTGCAGATGCAAAGGGGCTCTTGCTTGGGCGAATGAAACCCATCTCCAAGAGTTCTTGAATATTCTTCTCAATCTCATCATTTTGCCTCTTCGGGTACCGATATGGAGTTGTAATTACCGGTTTAGCTCCTTCCTTGAGCTCTATGATATGTTCTGAACCCCATTCAGGTGGTGGTCCAGGAGGCAAATCTGCAAAACTTTGCTCTTCTTCGTGAGTAGAGACTGAACATCAGGAGGATGGTCTCTTTTAGTCTCAACCGGACTAGCAGGAAGGATCATGCACTCTGCAACCCACTCAGCTTGATCGTGACGGATCAGCCTTGCCATTCTTTTAAATGACACAACCCGAGGGCCCCCATTGGACATTCCTCTCAGAACTATCTTCTTCCCATCGGATTGAAACTTGAGCTCCATAGTCTGCAAATTCAAGGAGATCTCCCCAAGTGAACGCAGCCATTGAATGCCTAGAACGACATCAGTATCTCTAATGTGGACTACGTAGAAGTCATCCTTGACTTCGTAATTTCCCAATTGCATGGTCATGTTTGAGATTTTCTTGGTGCATGAAATATGGAATCCATTGGCCACCATGACCTTGAAACCTTCAAACTCCTCTGTTTGCAGCCCCTTCTTTGCTACCACAACTTCATCAATGAAGTTATGTGTTGCTCCAGTGTTGATCAAAGCAACGATTCGCTGCCCTTTGACCATCCCTCGAACCTTGAAGGATTCGTTTCTTTGAAAGCTCGAAAGTTGAGCCAAGACTCCTCCACTTTCCTTCTCATTTTCGGACTCTTCTGGAGCTTTTTCTACTTCACTTTCTTCAAAATCAGATTGCTGGTCTGAAAAATCAGAACTACTTTCACCAGCAGAATAGTACTCAATCTGATTGAATTTAACTCCCTTAGGGCAAACATGATCTTGAGACCATTTTTCCCTACACCGGAAACACAACCCCTTTCTTCTGAGTTCGTTCAGGGTCTCCGGATCCAATCTTGTGACATGGGGATTATGATGTTTGAACTCCTTATGCTGAGGTCTCAAAGGAGGTCTATGCTGAGGTCTTTTCCCCTTATCCCTTTTCTGAAAGGGGGAATTGGATTGAAACTTTGCCTTAGGAGCAGCCCACTCCATGTTCCTTGCCTTCTTCATGGCCTCCTGTAGGGTTGGTGGATCAAAGGCTTTAATCCAACCTTTGAGTGGTTCTGTCAAACCTTCACTGAAAAGGATCACCAATCTCCTCTCCGTGATTCCAGTAACCATGACTGAGAGTCTCTGAAACTCAGCAATGTAGGCATCAACTGTGCCATACTGTCTCAATTGTGCAAGTTCTCTGAAATGTATTTCAGGGTCCTTTTTCTCAAACCTCTCAATGAGCCTAGTAGTGAACTCATCATAAGTTGTGATTGACCGATGACCCAAAGTAACTAGGCCATGGTACCACCACTCGTGCGCCACCCCATCAAGGTGTAGCGTAGCGAACTTGATCGCCTCTTCTTCTGCCATGGGTCTGAGAGCTAGATAGTTATCCAGCTTCTGTATCCAAGCTCGAGCTAAACTGGTATCACTCCCGTCAAAGTGTGGAAGTGTAACCTTGTTGACAGCTTGGTACAAGTCTCCTTGAGTTGATGGTCTTCTTTGATCATAATGTCTCCCTTGTCCTTTGTTTTTCCTTTTATGATCCATAAAGTCATTGTAGAACATATCCATCTTGATGTCGCCAGGGAGAGAATCATACTCTGCACGGCCAAGTCTCAACTGCTCCACGAATGAAGCATTCTCTTCAGGCTCTGGCTGAGTGTTAACTGGTGCCAGAAAGGTGGGTTTGAATGGCCTGGCTGAGACATAAGTGTTGTTTGAAGTATGATGAGCAGCATGTCCATCATGCTGGTTGGAAGCACTGTGCTCTCCTCTATGCCCAGTGTTGTTCTGTGGAATGGTGTTCTGGCCCACTTTCCCCATCATGAGCGAAACCATATCCATTAAGGCATCCATCTTCCTTTCAAATCTCTGTCCTGGACTGATGGATCTCTCTCTGCCATTTCCACTATCATCTCTGGTGCTGGTAACCCTCTCGTTACCCCCAACTGATCTCTCACCTTCTGCCATGTCTGTTTCCTGAGAAGACTCCCAATGAGCCCTCAAGACTTTTGAAGCTGTCTGACCTTCTGGAGCCTGATAGGGCTGGAACTGTTTTCCAACTTTTTTGTCTTCCCTTGCAATGTACCTCTTTTCTCTGTCACTCATAGACAGATTGTTCACAGGATGGCAAGATCTTGGCTCTAATACCACAAAAATATTCTGAGCCAATATTTTTTGTTTTTTCAAATTCAAATTACAATCAACGCACCCGTTAAGGTTAGAAGATAAACCAAAACGTGCTGAAGCAACTCTAACCAGAATGTACACCAGGATCCCGATGCAGGCAAGGTGTGAGCATTGGTCAGAGGATCTTAAACAAATGGCTTATGCGGGAACTCTAACCAAGAATGGCGCCGATGATGGCGAGCATATGGTCAGAGGATCTTCTACACTAAATGCTGGAAAGGAACTCGACACCAAGTATGTGCTACCCAATCCAGTATGGAGTGAGGGGCGACCATATGGCGGAGTGTTACAAAGTACAATGCTTGAAAGAAATACTGAAAAGCTGAAAGTACTCAACACCCAGAATGTGCTTGCTAACCCAGAGTGGGAAAGTAGCTACCATAGGGCGGAGATGTATCTATTACGAACAACTTCACAATGAAACAGAGCATTACAAATCAGAATTGAACAAGACTGCTAATTACTGCCAGTACTACTATCAGTTTACAAAATGATGACCATTCACTTGCCAATTGCATAGGAATTTGAAAGCTTATCATTACATCACAAAGAACTCTTCTTAGCTTGGTTAGAAGTGCCAAACCAATAAACTTCTCAATGATCAAAAATACAATTTCTGTTTTTTCTTCCAAATCTGCACTTTTGAATTAAAACCAGCAGTCTATGGAAATCATTCATATGCTCATATCTCCCTCTAATCTCATCCAATTAACTTGAAACAAAATGCAACATGCCCTAACAGAGAAGGCACCTAGGATGGAACACAGAAAGCAGATCTAAAAGCCACGAATTAATTATGCACAGAACCCAATGCAAGCAGATGGTACGGCTTCAAGAAGAGGGGCGATCTGCTCTATTAAATCACAGCAATCTCTAAAAATTCTGCAAATTAGAGGAAGAGGACGCCTAGACCTAGCAATGATAATGGGCTAATACCCAGAACAATGTTTTTGTTGTTTTTTGACTTATGATTAAAAACATGAATCTGCTGTATCAAACAATGCAATAAACGGAAAACCACTAATATGCCAAACAAATCTAACAATGCATAAGCTGAATACAATGCAGAAACTAAATGCAACTCACAAATTAAGTTATCTCATCACTAGTTGTTATGTTGCAAGCAAGAAGCAATGCCCGAGCTAGGAGGCCTTCATTCCCCGAAGCAGTTCCAGAGCCAAACTGGCAGCATAACAATATTGTAGACAAAAGATGCTGAAATGAAGATTCAAGTCTTCCTTTTATAATTTCCTGTTGACTTCTCGTAACCCTAAACTCCTCTTCAAAGTCAAAACCCTAATCCATTTCAAGAGATGGCATCCTTTTCCTTCAAAGCTCAACATTGACATTTTAAATAAATTCAATACTTTGATAAATGCGCCCACTTTAAGCTTGATTTGACTTTGGTAAATAATAAAATAATCTTTAATGGAGGCGCCACCCTCAAAAGACCACTTTTCAAAACAACATGAAGTCAATAGACTAGGCCAAGGGGTCAACGTTAAAATATAATATTAAAACGTGACTTTTAATTGAATGACTCAACTTATCTCTCCAAATGTGCCCTGAAGCCATTAATGAGCAAGTCAACTAACCAAACTGAAGTAGGAAGTCAACCACGCTGAACCCAACTGTAAAACTGCCAGAAATAGAATTTACTAAAAATAGTAAATTCCTGAAAATGCTCAGAATGCCAAGACGAACATACCATTGCGAAGCTCTCTAAAAACCTAGAAAGAATCCGCAATTGACACAAACAACTCCGAGCCAGAACATCCTTCCAAAATAGGAAACCCTAATTTTACCTTCCGACTAGCCTACGGGTCTCTGAAATAGGCCAACGATCACTGAAAAGATCAGGCTTGAGACGGGGACATTACAAGCGCCTTGCCTTTTGAATTATTTGGCGCTTGACCTTTCTTAGGAGGGTTACTCCTCTTCTTTTGTTTAGGTTTTGACGAGGAAGGTAGCGAAGGATTCACCACTGGCGGCTCTGCTCTAGGCACACTTACCCTCCTAGTCTTCTTGTTGTCAAGGTAAAGTATACTGTTTTGAATAACTCTACTTGACCTCTCGTTTACTGTTGCGTACTCCTTGGCTACCAATTAACTGCTGGTAATGGCTGTGTGTCGACCTGCTCTTTGAAAAACTGAGGAAGAACTTCTCCCTCATCATCTGATAAACCCCCCACGTCTTCTGACAAGAATACAGAAATCTGTGAAAGAGAAAAGTGGCCATAGCTACGTCTGCGAACCTCGAAGTCATCCACGCAATTTTCCCAATAGTCCTCCATAGAAGGCTTATGAAATGCGCGACCACCGAGGCGAGCCGTGTAATGACCCCAAAGATCATAATCACGAGCCTCAACAAGATACTTGAGATGATACCTCTCGAGCTCCTGTCGTGCAGCTTTGGCATCAACAGCCGACCTGCACCAATATATACCAAACTGAAAAGGAAAATTGGCAGAAAGTTTATGTTTGCGACGCAAAAGACGATGAACATCATGTAATTGCCTCAGGAACTCCATAAACATTGTCCTATCTGAAGGATAACGTGGAAGCATAGCTGGATTTCCTATAAATCCATATACTCGGATGTAAGTGTATGTTGGGAACTGAATAAACCAATCTGCCCAACCATCCATCGCTGCCCTAGCAACTGCCGAGATATGAATGTGCAGCTCCCGGTCCAAGTTTCTCACTGTATAAGTCAGGAAAGCCTCATGAACTCGCTTGAAATGACGTTCATCTTTAATAAACTCAAGCTAATCATAATACTGATAGACTTTTTGAACACTGAGAATGCCCACGGTGTTTAGTCCTCGGAACTGACCTTGATAAGCAATCAAGTACACGAGATAAGAACACATGTGAAACTCATGAGCAACCATGAAACCGGTGATCTGCTTGTGGAGAACATCACTAATGAAGGATGCCCAGTCATAATGCTCCTGCCCCGATATGATGCGACCAATAATGTAATACATCCAAGGCTGGAAAACATTTGCATGTGATTGACCTAAGACACAATTCAAGAGTGTGATTAGAATCGCATACTCATCCCTATATTCACCATGACCCACAATGTTTGGCAATCTGTTCTTCGCTTGCTTTAACCATCTTTCTGCCATCTTGTTCTAACACTTGTCCACATCAGCATTGAATGCCTGCTCGCACTGCTCCATAGAAATAACTAGACTATTCGGGTGCTGAGGGATACTGAAACTTCTTTCGATGTCCAAAGGCTTGAGACTGCAAATGACTCGTCCATCTACTGTCACTATCTCACGAGTAACCGAGTTGTAATGCTTAATACAAGACATCACGAACTCAATGCAATGAACGGAGATAGGCATGGGAGCGGCCTCCAATAACCCAGACTGTTGAATGTTTCGAATAATTGAATCTCTAATCTTGACTAGATCCAGAACTGCCTCTGGCAGCACCTTGTGAAGATTCGTCTCAACTGTCTCAATGAAGTCGTGAGTAAGGACTGATTTAGTCCTGTATTCGAGCTAAGTGTACTACATTTTGAAAAAATCGCCTGTTGACTGTGAACTTGACTATGTTCTGACAAGATTTCTGGAAAGCTAAAAATACCCTGCTGAGACTAAAAATAGCCTTTTGAAGAGTTATTTTCAGCAAAAAATCTGAGATATGGGTTTTGTCCAAAAGAAGATTCTAAGACAACCCAGAACGTCAGAAATGCGAAAATCTAACCTCTACTCGACCATGCAAAGAGTTTTCAGTTGAGAAAAGAAAAATAGAAACTCGAGAACGAATGTTCTGAAGTTAAAAATTCCTGAAAAATCAAGCGCACGATTTTAATTCGAGGAAGTTGTATAGAAATGATCCAGATGTTCAGACTTGTCAAATTCGCCAATTTCAAGAACACGCAAATTGGATTTTGAGAGAAATTTGAGAAACAAGGAAGAAAAAGACGTTTCTTATAAGTTCTTTCTTCTGTGAAAATCGCCCCTATTCTTCAAATTTTATTGATGAATGTGAACTTGAACCTACAAAAAGATGTTTGATGAAATCGCCTTTGCAAACTGATAAAGAATTCGCCTTTGATTGCTAAAATTCGCCTTTGCTCTTGAAAACTTGAATCTTGCTTGAAGCTGTATGAACAATGAATGATGGCGTTATGTTTAAATAAGGAAAATTCACACCATCTTGTTCACTGCAAGATTTAAAACCCTAACTGAAATAGAAAGACTGTGATTGGACCCCCGTCAGTTACACTGATCCTAACACTGAGTCTGGAAATAAATAATAATAAAATAATATTTATCATGCAATTTGAACTCCCAGCACAAAGAGGGCGCCAACTTTAGAAAATCGCCATTTTATGCTTGAAAATGCAAGAATAAATATTAAATATTATTTAACTTCAGTTGACAAACCGAATGAAGCTTTAGGATTCACTGGCGAACTTCACTGATTTCAAAAAGTCTTCATTTGACCTCATAGGCGTCCATTTGCTCAAGATATTGCACTTTTTATTAACTTCCTACTTTGCAGCTAACTACAAAGTTACAACTGGCCATCTTCGACACTGATTCCTGAGTGACCACATAAAGCTGAGACTGAACTGGTGTATTCATTGCGAAGCCTACTGAACAAGGAAGAAATGTCTGCTAGGAGTCATCACTGCAAAATCCATCATTTAACACCTCAGAAAATTAGGCGCCCTTGATTAAATTGATTTTCAGGTACCATACTCAAACCATTTCTCCAAACTGCCATCTGACGCTTCAAACGGCTGCTGACAACGAATGATGAACCCTGCTGACAGGCAACCAAGCTCACTGCGTGACTAGAGACATTATGCATCCAACGGATATATGCAAGGAATCTGAAAGCTGCATTAAGGGCCCCATAAGTAAAAGTGCCCCTGGCTTGACAAAGCTCAAACTCCATTTTGACAAAAGAACAACTCTCAACCAAATGCCCCATTTTGACCTCTGATATTTGGCGCTAGGATAGCTTGATTCGAGCACCGTCTGTCTCGACGCGTAGCTAGAAGGACCTACGAGAGAAGACTCTAGAGGCGACGAAGCAAGAAAACTGCTTCTAAGACCTCAAATAGAAAGGCGCCTTTCTCAAGATGGAATAGACGACCAGACTTGGCCATTTTCTGAGCTATCTTCGTTTTTCAGCATTTCGCCAAAGACCTCGCACGTACGAGCGTCTGCCAAATCCCGGAGGCTGACGGATGGGCTCGTTGGATAACTGAAGTAATTATGCACAAGTCTCATGAAGACTTCGAACGTCAATGACCTCATCTGACAGGCCTAAAGGTTAGACGCCCTTGGCCTACAGAAATACAATAAAAATTTTATGCCAGTCCGCCCGTGAAATTATGCGCCTAGTAGAAACTCCGCCACGATCTCTCAAAATGTCGGATTAATAGGCAACTTGATGCATCGCGAAGCCGGACTAGAGTGGCACGGATGTCGAGAAGACCTCGTCAGCAATTGCAACCATCTCCAAGGTCATTCTGAAGGGCACCCCTGGGCTACAGGGGCGCAATTCACCATCTGAAGAAGTTCTGTGATGTGAACTTACTCTACAACCTCATCTTCTGACGTCAGCTACCGGTGCTCTAGACCTCGGATCACTGCATTCGATAGCTTGTCGGATAGGCAGACTAATCGTGAAGAGAATGAACGCATCAAGAAGCAAAGAAACCAAGATTTAACCCCCTTTAAAGAGGTGCGCCCTCAAGCTACAGGGGCGCAAAAGATCAAAAGAGAAGCTTCTGCAAACTGCAAACTCTGGAACCTTCGACTTCTGATGCCAGTCACCGGAGCTACGAGTCTCAGATCACTGCACAGGATAGCCCATCGGATAGGCAAACTAATTCTGAAGAGATTGACAGTATTTATGAGCATTTATCACAAAATCTAGACCTTCAAAAAGAAGCACAGGGGCGCAATTTTGCTTTTCCTTAAGAAATCTTCATAAATTAGTTACTGAAAACTTCGCCTTGGTCACTAAAATGATCATACAAAAGTATAGTTATCGTCATGCGATGATCCTCCATCGTGAAATGCCTCGTTCTGAGTCTCCGATTCAGGTTCTAATCAATGGATAGTGCCTATGACTGACAAAACATTAACAAAACTCCATGCTTGATATTGCCCAAAAACTGTACTTGACATCATTTTAACAAGTTTTAGACTCTTTTAAACAAAATGCCTTGATGAAGCAAAAAATTTGGTTTTGGGTACAACTACTTTTTAATTAAAAACTCCTTTTTGCCCCAAAAGACCCTTTTATCAAAATAATGATAATATTTGATACGCAAGGCCCCAATATAATGCGTCCATGATTTAAAACTTTTCATCCTCTTCCTGACGAGCTATTATACTAAGGTGCCCATTAAATTATTTTAATAAAATTAAGCAACCTTAGTAAAATAATTAAATTAAAGCCAATAATACACTTGAGTTGCAGAAATTGTCAAAAAGCATTGGAATCATCTAACTGCATTGGAATGGTACCAATGATGAATAATGAAAATTGGACCCAACCAGATGACTTACTATAAATAGACGCTCTATCCAAGAATCTTGGAGAACTTGCCAAAAGCCGAAATTCACTTCGCAAAGTGGCATAAGCATCCTCTAGACCATCTGAGCTCATCACCAACATCAAACATCCCCTCTCACACAATTGACAATCACCGAGAAATCTGAAGCTAACTACAATGTTGAAGTGACTGAAAATGGAGACATTACACATCCATTTTAGTGTGTTGTCATTGCCATGTTTGAATGTATATAATAGCATAAGGGGTTATCATAAACCACATTCTCAGATACTTATATGGCAGATCATTTGTTTTAATAAGGTGTTTAACCTTGAGTTCCCCAAACCAGCATATAGGCATGAAGTGACAGCAAAATAGGGTACACTATGTTATGGGTATGGTTTGTGTTAGGGTAAGTATTGTGCTTATGTGGCAATATCCATTGCAACACCTTAGGGAAACCCCCTCTTGGTTTAGCAAAGCCAAAAGTGAAGGAGGTCTTACCCACCTCAATAATTGGTCCTCAGTTGCCCAACCTAAATATAGGTTTTGTGGATATTCTTCCCATGTTTGACACACTTGGCACATAGAAGACCATCCAGCCTTAGGGATTTGGGATCCACAACTCAGATCACCAACAAGGTCCATGAAAGATTTTAGGAGTTGATTCATCTAGTTGTGTGGCCTCCCCTTGTCCCTCCCCACCTATTGGGTGATCCTTAGATTTATAGGGAGCAGCCTTGTCCCCTACAAAATATATCAACATCATTGAATGATATGGATAGCATTGTTGAGGACGGCTTACATAGTTGGACAAGTGAGTTGGCTTAGTTGTTGGTTTTGCTCTTCCTCTTTAGTTGGTTTTTTGGTTGTAATTTAGTTGCTTGTTAGACAAGTTCCCTTTGTTTAGCTCTTATGTACTCTATTGGTGTTGCTTTGGGTGAGAGCCCCTATAGATACCCTTTATGTATTCTTCTATAGCCTTATATCCTTTTCAATAAAAGAAATGTGACTAGTCATCACAAACTAGCCTTATAAGACCACTTATCTTAGAGTTGGTCATAATTCTTATGAATCTAAAGAACTCATCTAGAAAGTACTAAGCACAGTCTACTGTGGGCAGAAGAGTCATTACACCTCAATTTTTAGGCAACAAACAGTCCATAAGCACAGGAAGTTAAAAATCCAGCTTTTTCACATTGATTTTATCATCAAAATAAATAGTGCAGGCACAATATATTCAACTATTTACAGCATATGTTGAATAGAAATTAAAGTAAAGAAAGTATTTTGGTGCAAGAAAATCCTACATATCTTTTGCTGACATCTTTGTGAATCCAATGGCAAGAGCATTCTCCTTTCCTTCAGCCATTATTGCCTGAAAAGTAGCAGCACATGCAGCTTCAAAAAATCAGGGGATAAAACTGAAAAAATGGATAGTTTCAAAACAAACAAACATAAAAAGCATCAGTATTCCAGAAAAATGCATGGATTATAAGTTTATGAAATTCAAACTACAAAGCACCTTACAACAATCCGGTAAGATCCTCAAATTTCTGTATAAAATACTTTCATTGCTACCCAAGAGCATGCCAATTAGAAGAACAAAATGAAAATCTATTCATAAATCCACAACTTTATATGCTGTGGCACTCAAAAACTCTTACCAACCTCCAAAAGTAGCCTAAAGTTCTTCAACAACTATCTGAAAATTATGAGCTCGGCATGAATATTGACAAAACCATGATAATGATAATTAAATCTTAAAACAGATCATACCGTAATACCAATTCTTCAGAATATGAACAATCTTACAAATACTTTGGAATTCACTTCATTTGTCATTTAAACTAGAACCACAGTGTTGAAAAGAGATTCATTGGTGGTTGGAAAGCTTTCTATGGTATTGAAAATACAGGTAGAAATCCTGAGATTTGAGACTCACTAAGAAAATTCCCTTTGACACATTAGTCATTCTCGTTCTATATGGTTGTTTAAGTCTGGGCTTCCAGAATTTCCCATGAGATTTGCAACACAAATGAGAAATCCAAAAGCATTTTTTACCTACAATTTTAAAGTAAAATGTGATACTTTGTACCACATTCTTTTGATTGAAGCTGGCTGTACTTTTGTGGAGTCTAAAGCTATGAGTAAAAACTTACATTATAATCAGAAGCTAATTTTTTTCAGTAACAACAGACTCCATATTGCTTCTGACATGAGCAACAACCACGATCAACTGAAGAAATGTAACTAGAGATATTAAAGCTTAGTTAAATATTGGAGTATGGAAAATGACAACCTAATCAATAACATACATATATATCAAATCTTACATCCCTATGAAGTTTAAAGAAATAAATCTAGAGTAATAATGAACTCATCCAATAGAGGAAGAGGAAATGCTACAAAGATTGTATAAACCCTAATTTGATCAATTAAATTATTTCCAAACATTGTTAGTTCAAAATACAAAATGAATATTGCTAAACTAAGTACTGATGCTCACAACCTCCAAAGTGAAACTGATAGTTGGACTAACCCAAAACCACCTTAGGGTGAATGCATTTGTAAATCATGCAACACCAATAAAATTGACAATGAATAATCCTTCAAACGAATTATGCCCTTAATAATGTCAGATGTAACTTCACTAATCAACTACTCTCCATGAGCTCCTAGCTGTTGATGTTATTAGCAGCGTCGGGCTGCTTCTTCCAGATCCGCAATTGGAGTCAATTCAAATGTAGCGTAACGGCTATTTGAATTGTATTTATTATATTCTTTATCTTGGCCGACTTGAGACGTTTGAAGAGACACGTCTTTCATTATATGATATTTAATATTTGTTTATTGAGGCCGGCCCATCTCTAATCAGCAATTATATTGGAAAGTCGTCACACTTCATGAAGGCCGACATCATACTTGAAAGGATGTGTCTATTGAAGTCTCCTCATTCGAATTGTATATAAGGAAGGTGTTATTCGATCATTCAAGCATTCAGATTTCATCCTAGTTCGTTCTCCTTCAAGTGTGAGTTCTTCTCAAGGCAGTTCGATATCATTAGAAGGCTGAGTCTTATCATCAGTGAATTACATCATTGTGTTACTGTGTTTGCATCAGTTTGTGGTGCCTCTTATTGGCCTTCATATCGGCTTTTGTAAAGGAGGCAATTGTGTTGACATTTCAATATATAACTGATATATTGTTGCTGTGTTTTTCTCCCTCAAGTGGAGGGTTTTCCCAGGGTATCTGCTGTGTTCTTGTGTCTGTTTTTGAATTAATATCTGTGCATTAAATCTGATCATAAAAATAACACTAACTTCTAAGAATCAAAAGGAATTGGGCTCATTCATTTCCACCATTTTCAAATATAGGAATAATATTATAAAAAATATCTAATCTCACTCTTATATTTTTGTATGAGTACCATCTTAGTTCTCCACTTCCTTTTCCTATAGATATTCAAGAATTGTTTCATCGGTGACAATTTTAAATATGGCACTTCATAAGCAGACACTCTTGATGAACTAAAGGTCATAGAAGACAAGAAGACAATTTCAACAAATACAGCAACTTGAATGATGGAATGTGACCTCAAGTTAAAGAAAAAGCATAACGTATATTTGGATGACACAATTTGATAGGTCCTTCAAAGCAATTCAATTTCAAGAATGTTAAATTTTTTATCTAAGTCATATATCAACAACAAAAAGTTCAACAGCCTATCATGGCAAATTTCCATATCAAGAAAAGCATATACCACAGGTGAATCTGCAGGAACTTCTTCATCCAAAGCACCGCCAGGGGATGTAAGTCCAGGACACATGACATTTGCTCCAGAGAGCACAAATTTGATCGCACCTCTATCTACCTGCAGCTTCTTCATTATGTTCGGATCTACAAATCAAACATAACTAAAATCAAGCCCATGTAATCACAATATTAGATGCAGACTGCTGGCATAAACCTTGTAATGACTAAAACAAAAGCCTCTTACACTGGTGTAATAAGCGAAGAGTTGGCATGTAAGGACCATCCCGCACATTGAAAAAGAGGGGCACATTATTCACCAAAACCAAATTCAGATGATTCTGACTGTAAAAACCACAAGTGATAGATCAGAAAGCAAAACTCTCTAAACATTTCAAAAGATACTTATCTACTCCAATTTCAAAATGCATGCCCTATCAACATCATAACCACAACAAAGGTAAAATGAAACTTATATCTTTAAGCTTTTCAAACAGAGCAGGCAATTAAAAAGATGGTAAAACTGGTGCCAAATTGACATATGGTGCACCTTCCTACAAAAGAAAGCATGTTCTGTTGGTTAAACCATACGTCCATCTTGAGATTTGGTTCCAACTTGTTTAGGAAAGGGAAGATAATTCATGATTTAAACCAGTATTCAAAAAGAACAGAAGAAAACTCTTTAGAATAATTTAATGATGAATTGCAAGCATTCCTGCAAAGGTTTATGCGTAAATTTCAGAAGAAAAACAAAATTCAATTCCATATTAATTAACATGTTTCATCAGGGAATTCTGCTTACCCCTAAAAAAATTGAAAACAGAAGACATTATACTCAAAATATTATACAACAGTGTTAGGAGACCAAGTAGTACATTTAACAAAAAAGACAAGTCAGGCTGCATGCCAGGAAAATAAGAAATTGTAAGGGTCCAGTAGGTCAGTGGTAGAGCACCCCAATATGCAAATCGGAGGTCCTAATATCGAGTTCTAGATGGTCTGTTCTTTTCAGTATTGTATCAAAGCCAAGCTAGGGTTGCTCAAGCAAGTGTGTTGCTTAGGGAGAGCATAATGGAAGGTCAATCCACACTCCTCAAAAAACATTACATGTAAAGAAGTCAGAAGCTCAATGGTAGAGAATCCCAGAATGCTAATGGAAGGCCCTCAGTTCAAGTCCTAGCTAATTTATGCTTTTCAACACTATTAGATATATTATTACGCTAGGCAAAATATTTTTTTGAGGATTTTTCTAAATAACAGGCAGATTGCTATGCCTATTAGAAACATGTTACAATCCTGTTACATGGGTATTGTAACTTGTTTGTAAGGTGGCTGCCAAGTTACATATAGCAGCATCATACAATGTAATTTCAACTGATTGTGCTCCAATATCCTGTATGGTATCTGATTAGCAATGATCCACGGAATATGATAACATCAACAGGAGAAATCAGTTCTGAAGTTTCAGGCTCAGAAATGCACCCCAGGAACCAGCAGTAAGAAACCACCAGTTCCTTAAAAGGGAGCTTTGCACCTACAGCAAAAATGAGAATGTGAAGCAAACAGCTAGACATTTTCTCTTCCAACTCCAGTTCTAGAATCTTCCTATGCACAGGGAGAACCCTCCCACATCTATTTAAGGACATGAGGGGTTGAATGGGATATTCAGAGGCATTCCATAGTGAATGTATCTTCAATAGTAGCATGAGAGAATAAGAATGCAGCACAAGGAAGAAGTTCTAGGTAAATTACACTACTCATGTGGTTGGAGGTATTTGACAGCAAAGGACAGTAGGAAGATAGGAAACACATGGAGTGAATCTTGTGCTTTTAATTGCTACAATATTCCAAGGAAGCTCGAGAGATATGCATTTGTCACTTCCAACTGTTTTTCTTTAGCTTGAGGTTTCCTAGATAAATGTCTCTTTAGAGCATTGTTGGCATACTCGCAGAAAACTCACCAAGTTTTTTAAAACTCGCCGAGTTTTTTAAAGTTTAACTCGCCAACCTGTATGTGCCGAGTTTTTTCAAGTTTTTCAAAAAACTCGCGAGTTTATTTGTGGCAAGTACTCACCAAAGACTCACAAATCCGATTAAAAAACTCAGCTGCGCAGGTGTTAAAGCCAGCAATGTCTTTTTAGATGTTTATTTCATTTCAAAATTACATCAGACTTGGTGTGAGGAGCTCAAACTCTCCGCCCCCACAGCAAGCAAGGAGACATCATTTCCAACGATCTACCATCGAGGAGAGCGGATTCAAATGCCATTTTGTGTGGATTTTCAAGGGAAATTCGATTCACAGGTAGGGTTTTTGTTTTTGTTTTTTGTTTTTGACTAATCATTTTCTTTCATTCTTCTTGCAAAATACTCATTCCAAATTGTAAAAAAGACATGATAGAGCACAACGAAAGAATTTTTTTGCATTTAGAATCCAAAAAACAAGATTCATCACAATCTTTTGTTGATTTTTTTCATTTTTTTCATTTTTTTTGAAATTTTCAGACCTAGGTTCATTTTTTGTGTAGAATGATTAGATTAGTTAATAATGTTAATTTATAATTCATTTAAACACATTTGTATCAATTTAAATCAAATTTAGAGAGATCTTTTAAGTTTTAATGATTTAGGTTATTTTTTAAATTTTTTTGTATTAAAAAACTAATATGTTGTACATATTTTTTGTATGTGTAGATTGATCATTGATCATTGAATACACACTATAATGGTTTTTGGCTCTGGTTCAGCATCAGGTTCCGCCCCCGCCCCATCAAGTTTTGCCCCTCCCACACCATCATCATGGGTTCCAGGCACTCGTCTTCCAGGGGCTAGAGACCCTACATGGAAATATGCTATCAGAGGGCACATACCTAAAATAGTTGTTTACAATGAGTGCAAGAATACATATCATGGAGGCATAAATCGCCTCAACTACCATCGTGCAGGAATTCCTCAGCATGATGCCAAGCCTTGTGAGCAGCCCAAAGAAGAGATTAGAAGAGAGATGCTTGCCCTACTTCCAGTTGTTGAGGAAAGAAAAATGCAAAGGGAGAGGGCAAAAAGAGCCATAGCAACAACCATAGCTAGTGGACATGCGCATGCCCATGGTCAGACTCAGGAGCACGGGGCCGAGCACATGGAGATAGAGTCAGATGAGGAGGGAGATATTATTGGCATTGTGGGCCGTGGTCCATGGATTTGCACTCATGGCACAACCATAGCCACAGCCACACCATCCTCTAGGCCCACCTTTTCCTCTAGTTTGAGTATAGTGCCAGTGTCACTACCACCTTCATCTTCACGCAACCCACAGAGTTTTTTTGTGCCAAGAGCACAGATATCATTGGAGGCTACAGGGTGGAAAAGGGAGGTGCATCAACATGCCAACATGGCATGTGCTGACTTTTGGTATTTCAATAACATACCATTCAATGTGGCGAGTAGTCCCTATTGGCACAATATGGTCACTGCATTGACAATTGCGGGAAAAGGCTACAAGCCACCTTCTCGCAAAGATTTGAGTGGGAGGTAAGTCAACTTAAATTTTATGCTAAGTTTATGTTCTTTAATTTAAAATTTAAATTAATTTATTACTTATGTTGAATTCAAGCTATTTTTTGTTTAAAACTTACAATTTTGTACTTATTTAATTATTTTACTTTGTACTTGCAGGTTGCTCACAAATGCAACCAAAAGGGCAATGCATGTGGTGGAAGAACAAAAAAATAAATGGAAGAAATATGGCTGCTCCATTCTTTTTGATGGGTGGACGGATGGGAGAAACCACACCATCCTTAATTTTTTGGTTGCTTCCAAAGGTGAAGTTGTGTTTTGGAAGTCGGTGGATGCTTCCAACAAGATACAAACTGCAAATACATTGTGTACATTGTTGGAAGAAGTTGTGATGAAGGTGGGGATTGCTAATGTAGTGCAAGTCATCACAGATAATGCAGCAGCGTATGTGGCAGTTGGAAGAATGCTTGAGATTAGACATCCATCACTCTTTTGGTCACCTTGTGCGGCCCATTACCTTGACCTTCTTTTGGGGGACATAGGCAAACTTGTTTGGGTGGCACCAATTGTAGATGATGCAAGGAGCATCACAAAATATACCTACAATCACCCTTGGGTTTTTAATTTGATGAGAGAGCATACGCGAGGGAAGGAGTTGGTGAGATTGGGTGCCACAAGGTTTGCAACGATTTTCCTAACGTTGCAAAGCATTTTGGATTCTTTGGGCTCTTTAAAACAAATGTCCATGAGTCAAGCATGGAATGAATCCTCATATTCAAAGAAGCCCGAAGGAGAGAGAGTTGCTGCAATAGTCTTCGACCCCTTGTTTGCACAAAAAGCTACAGAGATCGTGAAGGTAACTTCAAAACTTTGATTTTAATTTTAAACTCAAGTTGAATATAAATATATATATTTTTTAATTTAACTTTAAGCCTTTCATTATAAATTTCTAACTTTCATCTTTTTGTATTTTTAATCTAGGTGTCAGAGCCCTTGGTTAGAGTCCTCCGCTTGGTAGATGGGGATGAAAACCCAATGGGATATATTTATGAGGCCATGGATAGGGCCAAGGAGGCTATCAAAAGTTATTACATGGGGGACAGCCTCAAATTTGATCCCATATGGGAGATTGTTGATAGGAGGCGGAACAATCAACTCCACCAACCCATCCATGCAGCAGGGTACTTCCTCAACCCTTCTTATCTCTTCTCTGAGAGCTTCTCCGATCCTAATGGAGAGGTTATGGAGAGGCTCACAACATGCATTCAGAGGATGGAATCCAAGGTTGCAATGAGAGACCTCATCGTCAGGGAGTTGGATATGTACAAGGAAGTTGTTAGTGTTTTTCTAGCTAAGGGAGGTATTTCCCAAATAATTATTACTCAAGGCAAATCGGCCTATTAATCATAAAACAAATATTGCAATTTCTGGGTCGGCTCTAGAGGAGATAAATGCCTAGATCAGTATATATAGGAGAGAGTCTCCCCACATTTATTCATTCATTCAAACTCAATTTGATTTCCTATCACTTCAGAAGCAAGTTCGCACTCAAGGAGCAGATTCGCATTCAAGAAGAAGAGTTGATTATTCTTTGTGACTAAGAATTTCGCACTATCTTCAAGTGTTGGACTATTGTATTATATTTGGCCCTTGTATTATATTTGGCCCTTATAGGCCTGATTCTAAGTGCTACTTCTACACTATTGTTTATGATTTATAAGTGAATAACTTACTGCTGGGTTTTTCCCTTGAGTAGAAGGGTTTTCCCAGGATAAATTGTTGTGTCTTCTACTCTGTGTTGCATTTTTCTGCTTATTGTGCATTTATGATCTGAACATTAACATGGTATCAAAGAAAGGTTCAGGAATATCCGATCAGATTTGACTAAGCATTTTTCATTGAATATCATTCCCATTCCTTGCAGATCTAAAGCAAACTTTAAATGCAGATCTAAAGTAAATGTTTGAGCAAACTGAAGGAGAATTAATGCATACATAGGAGCAGATCTAAAGGAGAGATAAGAGCAGACCTGAAGAGAATTTAAGTGCAGCATATAAGGAGATTTTGTGAAGCAAAGATAGCAGATCCAAAGGCGATTCGTAGTAGAATTATTGCAGACCTTGTTGATCGTGTTTTATGACACAACAAACATTCTAGAATAAAGGGGTCCAAAAGGCGGCTCTATCCTCTTGAAAAAGCTAACTTTCATTGTCACTAGATTACCAAGAAAGATCATATGGTAATTCCAATGTTTTAGTTAGGTGTGGATGAGCTCTGTGGTTTGATGTGATTATGCTGGTAACACAAAGGGACTTACGTTAGGCTTGTTCAATTCAGAATGAAGATCTAGACAATGAAGCTCTATTGCTTGGGTCATGGATCAAAACTAAAAAGAAGGGTTGAGGCTTTACATTAATCTACTCCTAAGAATCCAAGAGACGGTACTGACTCGGTGAAACAAAACTAAACTTTGTTTCGCCACGCAGGGAACGCGCCAACTACGCAAAGCCAGTGCAATCTTCAAGGGAGAGTTGTGTTTATGATTTTCACGTCATGAATAACTACCTTCCAATTGAACAATATTTATTCAGGCAGAAGTTAAGAATCCACAAAGTAAGCTCAGGCTAACTTTACACATTGAACGAAAATCATCCGTTCAAAGAAAGTATGAGCAAAAAGTTTCACCATAAATCAATACTTATCAAATCTTGCATTCATCTAACATACATGAAATAAAATCTAAACTATGATGAGGGATAAGAACCATGCCAACTCCAAAATAAGAGAAGCAATCACCATCAAAACAATGCATGCATTACTTATTACTTTGGCAGTCTTACAACAATTACTTATCTTAACATGTTTTGCAACATGCTCCCATGCTTTACAAATGAGGGGGTGAGCTCAATTTATAGGCTCCCCAATTACAATTCAATGGCCAAGATTAATTTGGAATCAACGGCCAAGATTACAAATAAAACCCTAATTAGGGTTTGCTACCCTTCGACCAATGAGAAAATTGCATTCGAGGACACTTGTCCTTCTTGCTAAATATGAACCAGCGGATAAAATAGAAAGTTGTTGCATGTTGATTTGGAATGATTTGATTGGTCGGAAGATGACGAGGCGCCACCTTGGTAGCTCTGGATGTCTTACTTGGTCACTTTGTCCTTGTTCTTGCCTTAGAATATTTTTTATACCAATGACTTTATTGATTGTGCTTGATCTTGGATGACTTTGGCTTCTTCTTCTCACCTCGCCTTGGGGCACCTGCTTAGACTTGGATTGTTTTGGAATTCCTTCAAGTGCCAAT
Source organism: Sequoia sempervirens (assembly GCA_007258455.2). NCBI lineage: Eukaryota > Viridiplantae > Streptophyta > Pinopsida > Cupressales > Cupressaceae > Sequoia > Sequoia sempervirens. The sequence goes on from VDFB02018520.1 coordinate 24,456, forward strand.
TCAATGTTGAGCGCGTGGAGGAGAGGCAAGCATATACAAAAGTGATGTAGCGAAGATTTCTTTTCGCTCAGCCCTCCTTGAATAATTGGTTCTTTCTTTGTTCAGACCTCCTTTGCCTTGCGTAGTCATCCACCTGCAGTAAAACAAAACAAATTTATTTTAGATAACTTTTCAAGATAAGCTTTGAAAGATTTTTACAAATTTCATTTTCAAGCTTCTAATTCTCTTTCCGTCCAATTTATTTGGCCATATTTTCTCACCCTTTCCCAAAATTTATCTCGCCATGTCCAGTTTTATTTAGCCACAAATATTTTTTCGTCCAACATTCCTCTAGCCACGTCCAATAATTTTCTAGCCATGTCCAATAATTTTCTAGCCATGACTTGTCTCTTGCCATGTCCGATTTTATTTGGCCATCGTCCAAAATTATTTGGCCATTATCCTCTTTTGTTGGCCATATTTTCTTGCCGTCCGATTTTATTTGGCCATGAACTTCTCTTGATTTTCGACAATTTTCTTGCCATGTACAATTTTATTCTAGACACGTCCAACATTTCTTGGCCATAAATTGCCTCTTGTCTAAAATTCTTTCGCCATGTCCGGCATTTTCCTAGCCATTTGCTTGATCTTTCACAAATTTTCCTAGCCAAATCCAATTTTATTTTGAAGATTTTCTTGATCTCTCCAACATTTTCCTAGCCATGGCAAAAAATTTCTTTGGTCACTTGGGCGAATATTCAAAGGGCCATGCATATTTTAGCTTTCCAAAGGTTTGGACTTAGGCGAATTTTAATTTTTATACTCTCCAACACATGGCGGACTTTGCCATTTTCTTTGCCTTGGCTATGCCTTAGCCATTTTTCTTTCTTTTTCATAGGCAGACTTTGATCTTTGTTAAACCATTTCTCCTTTTGGCTAGGCGGACTTAGCACATTTTGTTGCCACTTTACTTCTTTGCTAGGGCGGACTTTGTTGGTTCTTTGGCCATTTTAACTTTGCTTAGGGCGAACTTTCCTTCTTTGTTTGCCATTTAACTCTTTGCTTTAGGCATTTTCCTCTTCCCTAAGGCGAACTTCAGCTTGTCTTTGGCCACTTTAACTTTGTTTTGTCCATGCCTTAGCCAAATTTATCACTTTTCTGCTTTGGGCGGACTTTCCACTTTTTGTTGCCACTCACTTTATGCCTAGGGCGGACTAGCATGTTTTGATTGCCACTTTCCTTCTTGGCTGAGGGCGGACTTGCTCAATTTCGTTGCCATTAGTGCTTTGGATAGGGGCGGACTTTGCTTAAGAGTTGGCCATACACATGGCGGACTTCATAGTTTTTATTGCCACTTGACCTTTTGACTTGGGCGGACTTTGGGCTTATGCTTGCCAATGACTTTTTGTATAGGGCGGACTTGCTTGACTTGCTTGCCACTCTCTCTTAGACTAAGGCGGACTTCATCACATTTTTGGCCATTGCCTAAAGCTCAAGGCGGACTTCCTTGAATCTGTTGCCATTTACCTTCTCTTTCATGGGCGGACTTGCCTTGATTGTTTGCCATTTGACTTGTTGAAGAGGGCGGACTTCATTTTTGACCTGTCCATTTGATGCTTTGACAGGGGCGGACTTCATTGTTTGCATGTCCATTGCTCAGATTTCAAAGCGGACTTCATCATTTTCCTTGCCATTGGATGGCGGACTTCAGCTAGTGGTTGACCATGACAAGGGCGGACTTGATACATGTTCTTGCCATTGCATACTTTGACAGAGGCGGACTTGACAGATTTCATTGCCATTGCCCAGATTTTCATGCCCTTGATCAAATTTTTATGCCATTGATTGCTTGGCTGAAGGCGGAATCCATAGTTTGCTTGGCCATTACTCAGATTTGACTAAGGCTGAAGGTGTATATCTCATTTTCTCCATGATTGTGCTCAGATTTTCCATGAACTGTTCAGATTTCTTCACAAATTTCCAGATTTTCTTGACGAATTTCATGAACTTCACCAATTTATTGACAAATTCACCATCTCATTCACCATTTTCGATGCTCTTCACCAGATTTCCCTGTGATTTTCCAGAATTTCTCACCATTTTGAACGAATTTTCCAGATTTTTGAACCTTTTTTTGTGATTTTCCAGATTTTTGAAAAAACTTTGAATCGATTTTCTGAGAGTTTCGTTGCTCGTTTCGAACTTCTGAGTGCGTTTTTGAAACTCGTGGCCCTTCTAAAAATAGAAACTTTCTAAAAATAGAAATTTTCCAAAAATAGCAACTTTCCAAAAATAGACCCTAAAAAATAGGGATCCCAGAATTGCCCAAAAGTGCCAAAAAAGTAGATCCTAAAAAATAGGGGGCCCGGGGTGAGAAACCCTAAAAACTTGGAGGTGTCAGAATTGACTGAAACGACAGTCGATCTTCGTCTACTAGGCCTTCTAAGCACAATGGCGATGTTCATTCGGTGATTGAGTTAAAATTCATTTGACTCGATTCCGGTTGACCATTCAAAATTCCGGAGCTCCTCATTGCAAAAGAAGCTGGCGATAAAGCGATTCGCGATGCCATTAAAACCAAAAGCAAAAAAAGCGAAGAGGTCCCCATTTGCAATGGAAGTGATGTGTCGAAAAGGTCACAACAAGACCTAAGGGCAGACCTTGAAGGCAAATTATTGTAGACCTAAGCGCAAAGCTTGAAGATAAATTATTGCAGACCTAAGGGCAGACCTTGAAGGCAAATTATTGTAGACCTAAGCGCAAAGCTTGAAGATAAATTATTGCAGACTATGAACAAACTTTGAAGGTGAATTTGTGCAGATCTAAAAATCAGATATTTGGAGTGGCAAATCTACAGCAGAAAAAGAGTAGAGTTATAAGCAGAAATCAGATATATATCTTGAGCAAACTTAATGCAGATTTCTATTGAAGATAAAGTTCAGATTTGAAAGTATTTATTGAATATCAAATTACAGATCTGAGTGTAGGTTATGTGAGTAGAAATTCAAAGAATATTTGTGTAGTAAGCAAATTTTGTTGAAGACCTTGAAGGGATCTAGGGCAGATCCAACATCCATATTTTATACATAATTACGGTTGCTTTCAAATTTGAATTGAAGACAAATTCTTTAGGGCAGTTACTTAGAAAAAGAAGATGGTGACCGGTGTCAAGGTAGAAGATAGGCTTGATGGAGCTTCAAACTTCAACTCTTGGAAACCTAAGGTACTCATTGCCTTAGAAGAGAATGATCTTCTAGAATTCATAGAAAATGACATGCCTGAGCCGTCTGAAGACACAGAGAAAATCCAGTGGAAAAAATATGGCACGAAGGCTAGAAAGATCATGATAGACTGCGTGATGGATCATCTAGTACTGATCATCTCGAAGATGAAGACAACTGAATAAATGTTTGATACTCTAAAAGGACTATATAAGATCAACAATACCAACAAAGCCCTTGCTTTGAGACAACAACTCCATCATGTAAAAATGGCTAAAGAAGATTCAATTATTTCATTCTTTATGAAGATCTCTGATTTGAGAGATCAGTTGAGCACTATTAGGGATATAGTTGCAGACAGAGATCTTGTTATGTTGGCACTAAATGGTCTTCCCCAATCTTGGGATCCTTTTATTCAGAGCATCAATGGGAGATCCAAGTTGCCCAAGTTTGATCGCCTTCGGGCTGATTGTATTCAAGAGGAAACTAGATTGGCAACAAGAGGAAATGGGCGAAACTCCCATAATGAAGAAAATCAAGTTCTTTCTGCACATGCTTCTAGAGAAAGAGGCAAAGGAAGAGAAGGAAAAAGAGGCACCTTCAAGAGGAATAGAGAAAGAAAATCAGATTCTGTTCCAGAATCGAAAAAGAAGGATCTCTCCCACATTTAGTGTTACAAGTGTGACAAGTATAGACTATATGCCCGACTCTGTAAATTAAAGTTAACGCAACATGTTTCTATAGTAGAAATTGACATAGAGACATCTCAGAAGGAATCAAGTCATTCTAAAGTCGGTTCAAAAGGATTCCTATTCATCTCCGCTCTTTCAAGTAATGTACAATCTGATATTAATACTTGGTTGATAGATTGTGGTGCTTCACGTCACATTACAGGCTATAGAGAGCATCTTACAAACTTAGTAGAGAAGGAGTCTAATTTACAGGTTATAATTGGAGATGATGCTAGTTATGCCATAAAGGGAGTTGGGGCTGCTTCCTTCCGGCTAGACTCGGGTATCCCTCTTCAATTGAGTGATGTATTGTTCGTACCTGGGATTAAAAGGAACCTTGTCTTCATTTCAGCCTTGGAGGACAAAGGGTACAAGGTTGCCTTGTCTGAAGGAAAGGTTCTTGCATTGCCGAAGAACTCCAGCATAAATTTAGCTCGTATGATTGGTATTCGTCAGGAGAGCCTATATAGATTGTTATTACGACCAATTACTTCGAAGAGGAGGAAACCTTCGGGAGATCTAAAGGATACTTCATGGAGGTGGAAATGACATTCAGAGGAGTTTGACAAACCAATAGAGGCTACAAAGGATGTGGAAAATGACGCCCTCACTGAGAGGGAGTCACAACATCATTAAGATCTGTTGTAATATATATTTCTACGAGGCGAATGCGGTGAAAAGAAACATGGTTTTATATTTCTCGAGGCCCGAAATATCACGGTGAAAGACCTTGTAGAGATCACAACTCTAAGACTGAGTTGTGTTTTCCACAATTGGGTGTAGCCATTGTGGATGTCATGTTGAGAGAATCCATGACCAGATATTTGAAAATACCTCCCTAGCTAAGAGGGAGTGTTAGTGTTTTTGTAGTTGTGGGAGGTATTTCCCAAAGAATTATTACTCAAGGCAAGTCAGCCTATTAATCATAAACAAATATTGCAATTTTTGGGTCGGCTCTAGAGGAGCTAAACGCCTAGATCAATATATATAGGAGAGAGTCTCTCCACATTTATTCATTCATTCAAACTCAATTCGATTTCCTATCACTTGAGAAGCAAGTTCGCACTCAAGGAGCAGATTCGCATTCAAGAAGAAGAGTTGATTATTCTTTGTGACTAAGAATTTCACACTATCTTCAAGTGTTGGACTATTGTATTATATTTGGCCCTTATAGGCCTGATTCTAAGTGCTACTTTTGCACTATTGTTTCTGATTTATAAGTGAATAACTTACTATTGGGTTTTTCACTTGAGTAGAAGGGTTTTCCCAGGATAAATTGTTGTGTCTTTTACTCTATGTTGTGTTTTTCTGGTTATTGTGCATTTCTGATCTGAACATTAATAGAAGCAACTAGTAATCTCTTTTCTTCGGAGCTGGCTATTAGAGGAAGAACCACTCTGCCACCAAGTATAAAATTGGGAGTCTTTCACTTATAAGTTTATTTCACATGCATCTTATAATTTGATAAAATGTGTTTTAACTTTTGAGTCTTTGACTTTGTTTTCTAACTCTTCAATATTTTTTTTTTTTTGCAAAGATTTGGTGAAAAAATTGGGGTGGAAAAACCCCACATCTACAAAAAATTGCCCTCCGCATTCTATGTCAGCCTTGTAGTGCATCCAATTGTGAGCGCAATTGGAGCTTGTTTGAGTCCATTCACACGAAGAAGAGGAACAAGTTAGCACAAAAGCGCCTCAATGACCTTGTCTTTGTGCAATACAACCTTTGGTTGCGTACAAAGAGGGTAGAAGAAAAATCATTAGATCCTAATGATTTAGATGAGATAGATCCTTACAGTGATTGGACAAGGCGAGATGAGCAGCCTCCATTGTTTAGCGCGGACGAGATCCTTGACTTCAAGAGATAGGCAATGGAGGATGTGGGTGCATCAGGAGATGTAGGGTTGGAGGACATTCCTGAGGATATGGACGAGATTCAGCCAGAGCCACAAGCACAGCCTTCCATGCCAGCCGAGGAGCCAGCAGCAGTAGCACCACGACCACCACCATGCACACGCAGCAAGACTAGAGGACCCACCCCTTCTTCCCTAGCTGTTGCTAGACTAGGGAAGAGGAAAGCCTAGCATGTTGTATTTAGTTACTGTTTAGTATTTGCTTCTAGTTCTAGTTTCACTGTTTTCATGTATCAGACTTTCAGGCTTTTAGCCATCGGGATTCCACATGAGAATGTGATTTTGTAATCAATTTACATTAAAGTCAATCAAAATTAATAGAAAATACTTTTGTACTCATTTATGGATTCATTGGATTCATCTTGTCATTGAATTTTGCAAAAAAAATGTGTTTCTAATGAAATTTAAGCAAATTTTTAAGTTCCCAAGTTTTTTGCCGAGTTTTAAAAACTCTCCAATTTTTGGCTTGGCGAGTTTTTTGTTGGGGCAAGTCTTCCATATGATTTATTTATGTTCATGCTACAAATTAAAATTTATTTTGAACACTAATTTACACAAATATAATCTTGTAGTCAATCGCAAATCAATTGGATCAAAGCAGCAAATTCCTTGAGGCTTGCAGGCCATTTTGGTGACACAAGAGATTTGTGTGTATAACGGTTAACCATATTTCCAATTCCAAATCTTTGACAAGGTGCTGCTGGAATTGTTGGTTGTGCAGTTCAGCCATGAGAAATCCACTAACGAAGACACTTAAAGATCTTCAAGCATCACATAAGCAGGTGCTCTCAGAGAATAGAGCTCTTTGTGAGGAGGTGTATCACTAGGAAGAAAGAATCGAGGTGCAAGCTAGCAGGGAAAACCAAGAAAAATCCTTCGTTGCAATCCTTGAGCAATAGCAACAACAGTTATTGGTAAAAGATGAATTTTTATCAGAGCTCCAACATGATGGAGACAAGAGGAAAGAGGAGCATACATGGGAAATTGGATCAGCCTCCACTCTACAAGAACCAAGAGTGAATGAGGTATGCAAAAAGAGCACCCATGAGCATGTTTTTTTTTTCAAGATGTTAAATATATTAAATCCATTGGCAAGTTTGAAAAGCATTTGTCTTTTGGGGGGACAGGAAGAAGTGTAGCTCTAGAGCTCATGAGGAAGACAAAAATTCATCTTCCATGAGAGTTCTTGAAGCTTTATCTCTTCCTGCAATCAAATCTGATTGGTATCCTTCACCATCTTGGTTCCTAGATTATTTCTAGCTCTCATATGTCATGCCTTTGTCTGTTGATGCTTCTGTTTGCTGTTTAAATTTAAATTTTGGCATTGTTTGTAGTGTATTCTTTTTTTGCTGATAGTAGCCTGTCATGGGATTTTCAAGTTTGTGTTTGTTTTTTAATTCTATTTTTCCCCCTTTGTAATATCCTCCCACAATTTCATTATCTGTGACTTAATTCACTTCTTAGGGTAAGAATATGCATTAAGTCCATCAATAATGGAACACACAATAGAGGCCAAATCTTCAGTTGACCTTGGCGGGAAAAGACATGATAATTTATAAAGTGTTGGTGTTGAAGATGGTAAGAAAACAGTGGTTTTCATCCTCAAGGGTGGCACAAGACATCAAAATATTCTGTGGGTAGAGGAGAATAAACTGGTACCAAAAACAACCTTATTTGCAGCTAGTATTTGCTATGGAAGCAGTGTCGATAGTCTCTTCAAGGGTAAGGAGCCCAACCATGGATGAAATGAGCAAGGTAAGATAGCTCATAATCCTAAAATGCTTGTTGTCACTCCTAATGCAGAAATGGAAGAAGAGGTTAAGAGGGAGGAAGAATTATAAGTGTTGGTGTTGAAGATGGTAAGAAAACAGTGGTTTTCATCCTCAAGGGTGGCGCAAGACATCAAAATATTCTGTGGGTAGAGGAGAATAAACTGGTACCAAAAACAACCTTATTTGCAGCTAGTATTTGCTATGGAAGCAATGTCGATAGTCTCTTCAAGGGTAAGGAGCCCAACCATGGATGAAATGAGCAAGGTAAGATAGCTCATAATCCTAAAATGCTTGCTGTCACTCCTAATGCAGAAATGGAAGAAGAGGTTAAGAGGGAGGAAGAAAAATTAAAGAGTGTTACTATTCCTTTTGGTTATCTTAATAAGAAAGCTTAGTTGTCAAGACGAATCTTTGGTGACTGGATAGCCTCAATTTGGGGGAAGAAATTGGGTATTTATCAGTGTTCCACGAGGTCTCAAGACAAGGGGGGATGGGAGGGATGTGTTTCGGGGACAAGGAGACCAAGGGCCTAGATTTGGGGATGGTGAGGGGAGAGCAGTGAAAATATATATAGTACTTAAAAAAAATTATTAAAAAATATACAAGGAATAACAGAATATTTGAAATGCTTAAAAATATTTGATATTGCATTAAATGAACAATGAAAATGTCAAACATCCATATGTTTATATTATATTCAAAATTTCAAAATGATGATTACATTCAAAAATACAATTGGCCAATGGCCCAAAGCCTTAAATCATCACTCATCCCCAAAGTCCACACCGAACTCCTCATCACTCAAACTGCTAGACTCCTCAGGCTCAAGATCCTCCAAAGCAATACCAGCCAACCCTATATGTGCTACATCTTCATCAACCTATGTTGGCTCCTCTAGCTCTACATCCCATCGGGCTGCTAGACTCTCCTTGTACATAAGCGTGTTGAAATCAATGAGACACAAGGCACTATGTACAAGTACAAGCTTCTTCACTTTCCTAGAGATAAGTCAGTTCCTCTTAACAAAGCAGATGAAACTATAAGTAGACTAATTTCTCTCAGCAATAGAAGAACTAGAAACTTAGGATAGCAAATGAATGGCTAGTGTGGTAGTCAAAGAATTAGGCCCATGCATAGTCCACTATAGAATTGGTTTCTCATGTGCCATGGTCTCCCTATCTATCTTGGTCTCTTTTGAATATCCCCTAACAGTGGCAAATTTTGTCCACTCTGTACGAATGATGTTGGTCTATGTAGAATCATACATCTTTTAAATGGCCTCATGAACCTTGCCTTCACCTCAACATCCTATATAGGAGTAATTATGTTTGGCCTTTGCACATACCACCTCAGGGTCAATGCATAGGTAGCCTTGTGTAAGGGAGTGTTGAGCTTGTCCCATCGGCAACGAATGATTGGTTGAATGTGCTCATTGTAGAATGCTAATGTGGAGTCTTTCTCGTTTACAATGGCCTTCATTTGGCCAAGCATATTGTCAATGCACTCATACACCTCCCCAAGGTAAGGTGCATTTGCATTCCTCTAATTAATAATTGTGAAAATTGGAGTAATGATGCCAACAATGTATTTTGCATCAGCCCAAAGAGTATCACTCTTCACCACCTCCTTGACCCTCCTCCCCTACTCTAACTTAGAATCGGGCCACCAATTCCACTCTGCTATCATGACCATTAGTTGCAATGCCTCTTGCAACTCAAGCATCCTCTCCAAGAGAATGAAGTATGATGCATATCTAGTCTCTATAGGTTTCAAAAACTCCTTCTTAGAGAAGGTAAGAATGCATGTGAAGTATGGTGGTTGCAAATAAACACTTGCACATCTCTAGCATCATTAACCACATATTTGATCCATGTAATTTCGCCCATGTCCTTGAGTGCATTATTCATGGCATGCACACAACACGAAGACCAACAAACATGCCTGTATGCTGCCTCAATCAATTTTCCTGCAGCTTTGCATGCATATGCACCATCAATCACTACTTGCATCACATGCTTTGGCCCAATCTCCTCAATAGAATCTCTAAGTATTTGGAACTAAAATTGGCATCCTTGCAGCCTGAACAATCAATAGCCCTAAGGAAGCAAGGGCCCTCTATACATGTGAACATGATGTTGATGAGTGGGTGATCCCTGATATTCGTCTACCCATCCATGATTATGTTGCATCCAATAGTGACCCAAGTAGCTTTCATTTTCTCCATTAGAATATTAATCTTGGAATAGTTATTATCCAAGATTGTTGCTCTTAATTTTGTCTCCCCTAGAGGCACATATGATAGTCCCACTTTGACTAATTTTGCCACAGCATCCTTATAATAAGGGGAGCAAGCCACATGGAATCAAATGCCATTGGAAAAGAAGAATTTGCAAATGGCATCATCTTCCTCAACTCTATTTTGCAAATTGAATAACTCTTGCCCCCGTGTTTGCAATATCACTAGTGTTCATTCTACATTTCCCCTTAAGCTTTGATATGGCTACCCCTAAACTAGATGGAATAGCATAAGTAGAACGAGTCGAAACTCGTGGATTTGGGTATTCCTAGTACTACTAGGAGTAGAAGTAGGAGCCCTCAATGGAAAAGGGGCTAGTAAAAGACCTTGGTCACCACCATAAACCCACAATTTACTTATTTCATTTCATTTTTCAATTGACAATCCCCCAGAAACTCCTACACCTTTGCCAATGACATAAAAGAGATGTGAATTAAATCTTGTGATGTTGCCTTGGAATTCAAGCTAACAAAAATGATATTTCCATAGCCTAGTACACCCTATTGATTTTGCTTGCAATTTAGTGGAAAATTGTTTTGAAGGTGACTTCTTATCAAAGGGACCCTTAGCAAAATCCTCTAATAATTTGGATTGGCAACTAAAATGTCCACTACCAATAGAACTAGTTGCCTCTAACCCCCCCCCGCCCCATCTATACTCAAAGTTTTTGAGTGAACCGTTGTAGGCTCAATTTGTTCCTCTTCATCACTCATACTATGAGAAGAACTCACTCATAGTGACACTACAAGAAACAAAATTTATGGTTACCATACATGTCATAATGTCATTGGATTAATAAATAACTATGTTATTGGGTTCTAGTGGAGGCCCTATGCCCACTCCAAAACGACTTGAGCGGGAGCGGCCTGGGAGCACCTTGGGAGCATCCAACAACCCTAGGTTTTTTGTGGGTATGTCGTAGGCGTACCCACAGAGAACCCAAGGTGGTTGGGACACTCCCAAGGTTCCTACGGCATACCCACAAAAAACCCAAGGTGGCTAGGATTCTCCCAAGGAACTCCCAAGCGCTCCCAAAAGATCCCAAATGCTCCCACACGTAGGCAAAGACAACACACACCCAAAAATGCTTTAAACAATGATTTTTGAAACCTTAAAACATTAAAGTTGATGATTGTCTCAGAGAAGTACTAGCTTCTATGAAATATTTTATGCTATTGTGATTGTGACAACCTAGGCTTCTATATTAAAGTTGATGAGACAATGCAAAGTTATTAAGACTATCAAGATTATCTTGCCAGTGTTGAGTTTAGTGTTTGTGGTATTAACGATGCTTTACTCTTTCTGCAAGAACAAGCCTACACAACCCATTCTCTTCTTTTGTAATAATTCTTGTAATCTTAGTGTTGGGATCATGGGTTGTAAAGGTGATTTGAGATGTTAATCTAGTTAAGTATTGTCTACTAATGATTATTTTGTTTTATTTGAAAATGAAAACTCAGTGGGCTTGTTATTTGTAAATTAACCTTGTGATTGTATTTGGTTTGGGAATTGTTGGAAAGTGTTCAATGTTTCCTTCAAAGTTAAACGTTTCTCTCTAGTTAGGGTTTGTTTGATTAAAACCTTGTAACCTTACCTTAGATTTATACAAGGAATTTGATCACAAACTAGATTTGAATGACCCTTTTCACTCTCAATGAGTCATTGATCATGCCCTAACTAATAAGGAAAAGTGAAACAATGATATAAATTACTATTTCCACCTTGGGTTTCATCTACATTTACAATGATTACTAGGTATAAAGTTAACAAGTGCATCCAATCCTCGACTCAAAACCAGGGTCTTTGACATAGATAGATAGGCACAAAAATTTCTCAAATTCAAACATGCAACAGTCCAAAACCTCAATAACATTCCAGCATGATCAACTTCTTCAAGCTCCACTAGACCTCAAGCCCTTATCAAATTTTCAAGAGTGGTGGTGCAATATGGGCCCAACCATAGGACCACCATGGTTACACAATTGCAACAAAGCTCTAATCATCACAAAACAACACACACACACACACACGCACATATATATATATATATGTCTATACATATATATATACATAAAAATATATATGTGTCTATGCATATGTATATGCATAATAAAATATATGCATACATATATCTATGCTGTATATATATATATATATATATATATGCAAATATACATACATGTATATCTAGCACAGCATATATATATATGCATACATATATATATATATATATATGTATATGTATATATGTATATGTATATATATATATATATATATATATGTGTGTGTGTGTGTGTGTGTGTGTGTGTGTGAAAAAAATTGTCATACTAGTGTACCAAAACCTCATACCCATACCCGACACTGTACCACAACCAGCAACTTAGATAAATTATTTAAAGCCTTTGAGAAGAGAACCGTTGTGAGAGCTTTTTGTAATTCTAGAGACAACTTGGATTGTCTTTTGCTTCATGAAGTGAAAATTGTTGGTTTTTCTTTGCAGTGAGCTCTGAAATTTATTTGGAAAAGTGTTGCTTTTCTTCACTAAACATGATAAAGATAAGGGGGATCTGTTATCTTGTTGTCAGCCAAATGATCTTTCATTGTTGTATATAGGTGTTCCCCATGTAACATAACAGTATGGGTGGTTGTTGAATTCCATGGTTATAAGTTTGAGATTTGTTTTTTATAGGCCTCAAATGACTATAGAGAAAGAAGTGAGTGGTGAGATTGGCTAGCCCTTAAACTCTAAAAAGTTCCTTGGATTCTGAGTGGGGACTTTAAAATGATTGTAAATAAAGAAGATAAGCTTGGTGGCAATAAGTTTTGTTTGGAAGGAAATGTACTATTTTTCTAGTCTAAAATGAAAAGAATCCAACTTGTATGATCTTCTTGAACATAATAAGGACAATAAAGGTATCTAGTTTACATGGTGTAATAATCAAAAATCTCATAAAAGACTTTGCTCCAGATTAGATAGGTTCTATTTTGAGAAGCATTACTTTCATGCATGTACATCTCTATTGGGAATAATATGGTTAGGGTATCACCCTATACTCTTTCTAATCACCATCCAATTGAAATTTTAGTGGATAATAGGGGAGGTAATAAAGCTCATCCTAAAAAAGGCATTGGGTTATTCAAATTGAAGCTCAATCTTTTGCTTGATTAGGATACCACTAATGGGATTAAGACTAAAAGGAACATTAACAAATCCCTATATCCTTCATGCTTTGTTATTATATATTGGAATAACTTGGTGCATAGAAAAAATAAATTGAGGGCAATGGATAAAACTAAAGCCTTAAATAGAAGAAGCAATGGTAGATTGTTTGAAGAAAAAATGATAAGGCTTGAAGGGCAATTACAAAACAATCCCAAAAGTGTTGAATCGTAGGAAATGATAGTGTTGAATTGTAGGAAATGATAATCTCTAT
>VDFB02018521.1:0-35114 GCA_007258455.2 Sequoia sempervirens
ACTACCATGCAATGGCTCATTCCCTCCCCACCACCACCACAATTGGATGACATTTTTTTTAAACTGTAGAAATTCATGGACGCCTAAGGGCCCAAGTTTTTCCCCCTAATGCCTAAATCAGGCAATTTTTTTAAAATGCTATAACATTTTGCCACAATGTCAAAATCTAAAAATGAGATTTCGTCAAAAATTTGGCTCTGTGTACTTTGCAGTGGTCAAGGTAATTTTTCTATATTCTTCTATTTGATGCTAGCATTTGTTGTTTGAAGTTAGATCTCCATTTTTTCTCCTGAGCTCATAACTTTTTTCCATGATATTTGTTTTTTGTGATTCTTGTGGTATTGGAAAGGTATTGATGAGCTTTATCATGATGCCATCCATGTAATTTTTTAAGGTTCATCCCTAAGTATCTTTTATTCAAATTTGTGTGTATTCACATTCTAGTTGATCACTTGGATATATTGTCACTTGGGAAAGTGTAATTTTGATCCTTGCACTTTATTTCAGTTAGAGAATGATGTTTTATCTCTTGTTGCTTGGATTAAGGTTCCAATGTTACTCCATTAGTTTGCTTCTAGTGTTTCTTTACAACAAGTTATGTCATTGGGGGGGCTGGATGGTCTCTCTTCATCTCTCTTATGGAGGATATTTTTCCTCGCATGGGGTTTTTTCCTTCTCATTCATCATTGAGAGCATTTTATTTTTCATCTCTCTTTTGGGGAGAATTTTTGTCCCACTGGGTTTTCTCCTTTTCTCTATTTGTGAGAGATTGCATTTGCATTTGTACATGGGTACCTAACATGGCCTTGTATCCAAGACCCATCTTTGCACCTTTGCATAATAATACTCCCTCAGTTCTGTACTTAAGGGGGGTGTTGGTGTAAATAGGTGTTTTTCCTATTGAGTCATTACTAGGGTCCTATTTACATGTTAATTCCACTTAGGTCCTAGTTTTTTTTAGAAGTCTTAGTTGTTTAGATAAGATAAGATCTTATCTTATCTAGTTGGATTTTATTTAATGCTTGTGTCTTAGGTCATTTAATATTATTCAGATAGTTATCTCATTGTACAAGATTAAGACACATGTCATGATCTTGTCTAATCCTATCTCACAACTTGCCTTTATAAGAAATGCACCTTATGTACATATATTCAATATGATAATCTTGCATTCATAGTCATTGCATGATATTTCTATCATTTCTCTCTTGTGGAAGTTATTGTTGTCTTGTAGGTGATCCTAGGGTGTTGAGGAGTTCACCATTAACTCCTACATCTTGGATGAAACCAAACTACTCATGGAGAATGGGATAGTCACTCACATGCTTCTCAACCCTACACGAAGAACCATATGTAGGTCTATTGTGGGTTGTTTCACATTTTATCTCTCCATAGGCTTGTGACTATGGATTTGCTAGATGGTGGGATTTTGGAAAGTTTCCTGGACTTGCTCTAACTATTTTGACCTACTCATGATACTTAGCCATAAGAGGAAGAAAAAAAGAGGTGCAATCTCTAGTTGGAAGCCTCTCTTGGATGACTTTGACCTTGCTGATGTATGGGGAAAATCAAATAGCAAGGACCCCCTTCCACCCCCTAGTGGTATAGCTCTTCTCGCTTAACAACTTCATCTTTATGTTTTGCTTAGAGATTGACCTTGTTTAGACTTTAGAATGCAATCTCTTCCACCCATTTTTTGATACAATATATAATATTTTTTTCCTTTAATAATATCAACACTTATTAATACCGAGTGACATTCTACGATGGCAACAAGAGGTGGAGTGTAATGACCTGGATTTGTTAACAAAAACTCTTACCTTTTATCTTAAGTTTGATAGTCATTTACACATCAAATATTAATATTTAATAATAAACATAATATTTCTAAGATAAGTAGCACATAAAATTTATGTCTCCATATATCTTATAAATAAAATAATTCCAAAGTAAACTTTTAAGTAAATAAAACAACTCCAAATTGACATCTCTCAACAATTTTTAGATAATTTATTTAAAATGTCTATACTAATTTATAAAAGAATAAAATATAAAAATAATAAAACTCACTATCTTTGACCTTCCATTTTCTAAGAATACGACGTTGATTTTTGTTTATAGAAGAGACCCCACACGGATGAAGCTCGTTTATTTATTGACCAATCCTTTTATACTTTGAATTCTTTTATTTTTTATTTTTTAAATGAGTAGTTAATAATTTGGGCAGCGTTGAATATGCTTCTCGTGTCTGCTTAAAGATACTCTAAATCCTTAATATATTATTCATTTTTCTATATTCATTAATGAAATATGTGTGCTAATGCTCCTTATCTTGCGGTTCAATGTTTTGAACTGAAATAACGTGGAAATGATCGAACTAATCTTTTGGAATAAAATGTTTTTTATATAAAACATAGCTATTCCATACAATCAGTATAAATTAATTTAGATTATAATTAATAGTTGAAAATTGCTCATTCTAAAAATAGATATTTAAAAATTAAATGAGGAACAATAAGGTATCTAGTTTTGGGAATTATAATATATATATATTTTTGGATTGAATCTGGGATCACTGAGGTCAAATTGGACATCTCAAGAATGATCTAATGCATGAGATCATCATGTAAATCACATGATCAATCTCATTGATTATAGATTTCTATATACTACTTCACTTCAATCCATAATACTTAAAGTTGCACAAGAATAGATGGTATTTAAAAATACTTGTGGGAAAATTGTCAAGTTGCAAAGGTCAAGTTCTCCTCGATCAACACCCTCGTTGAATCAACTTTATAGCCTTAAGTGAAAGTCTGAAGACAATATTCTCAAAAACGTAGATGTCTTGTATGCAAATTTTAATATAATGGGTTCCTTCTAGTACTCCAAATCAAAACGCTCCAATTATCTCTCTTTATAGTTGCTTATTTTAGATGATTATTGGTAATGTTTAAAATCTAAAAAATACAAAAAGGTCATGCAAATGTGTACCAAATTAGCTCACAATGGCAATTGGAAAAGGGGCATGAGTCATCAATTTGATTTTTGATTTTTATTTTGGGTCAATCTCAAGTAGCTCAAGATCAATCTTGAGCATCATTTGAATGACCCAAGAGCCAAAAATACAAATCTTGAGATGGGAATCGAATGTATGGATATGCGTGTGATGATATGTGCAATAATGAATAAATACTGATGATATGTGGGAATGTGTGTAAGTTGGGATGTGATAAAGCCAAATATATGGGGATAAGTGTGAATGAATGAAAAATACAATTGGAAAAGGATTTGGGAGAATTAGCCAAACTTATCACAAGAGTGTACCACTTGTCAATATGTAATTGTATAAAATATTTCATTATTATGGCCCCAAAACTAAATGGGAATTTGCATGTGTACTTAAAATTTCAACATACATTTTTCCTTCACTTTGATGTGCATATGAATTCTAAAATGAGTGTATTTCAATGTATATAAATATTTTCACATTGTATGAAAAGTAAATATTTGGACATAAAAGGATGTGGAACCCATGTAAAGAAATACACTCATTATCAAAATGTGGTAAGGTTAACTCTTGCCACAAAAATAATTAATAGGATTAGTATCATGAAAAAATAAGGATCATATGATGAATTCACAAGTGGTAAAATAGTGCATGGCTATATATAGGAGATTGAATAGTAAAATGTCACTTTCATTGTTACTACTACCCTTGTGAGATTAATGTTCTAGAGTTTAGAGCATATACTATGATTAAACATGATGGTGCAACAAGCAACCCATTTCCTAACATGAGGTGATACAATATGAGAAAACATCGAGTGGGATGATCTCCTAAAGGCGATAAGTCATTTTTCACACTGATTTTTTATTTTTATAAAAAAAAATCTTTCTTAAAATAGTCTTAGGTTTTGTTTCACCATTTATCATATTAGTGAAAATGTATATCCTTGTGAGGGATCAACCTTGTGTCCATGAGATAGACCTACAAAGATTATTATGGCATGCAAGAATGACCCACATGAATGATTGGGCCAATGGGATTGACCCCCACTAATCATGTGTTAACATTTTGTAGACACCTAAAGTTGTGCACACATCCATGTCAAAATTTACCCTATCACAACTATTAATTAAACAAATCATTGATTTAATTAATTCATCTACTATCCTATGGTTTACCTTTAATTAAATAAATTTATATTTATATAATAAAATTCAATCTTATAGTTGTATCCCACAAAAATTATATATATACAAATTATTTATTTAATTCCCCTTTTCCATCTCAAATCTCTTTAGTTAGTCAAGTGAAATTAATCAACTAATTAACCCTTGCACATGTCTAAAAATGGTTAAATTAATTAAATACCTCATAATACTAATTATCCTAAAAAGCTATTGTATAATCTTGACAATCCATTTGATCAAGAAAATTCTCACCCTCCATTTATCCCATGTGACTATACACATGTGTGAGAAGCCACATGTCTTCATCTATGTGAGAGGAGATACATGACACATTTCTCTTTCCAAGGTGTCCTCACATATGTGTGAGAGGACACATATCATATTTTTTTCTTCCCAAGGTGTCCTCACCCCTGAGAGGACACACGCCACATTTTTTCTTCCCATAGTATCGTCACACTTGAGAGGAGACACATGCCACGTTTTCTCTTCCTAAGGTGTCCTCACATGTGTGTGAGATGACACTTGTCTAAAATTCTCTTCTCAACCTATATCCTCACACATATGTGAGAGGGAACTTTTCCTTGGTACCTCTTCCCCATTCATCTTCTCACACATGCATGAGAGGGCTTGTCCATTGGATTTGGTTAAACAAATCCTAACCATTAATCATTCCTTAATCATCTCCTCTCCCAAATCCATCAATATAGTGATGTCACTTGCCATCCTCTCATCAACTCTAACCTCTAATGGATCCTCCACCATTGATATTTAAATAAAATCATAACTTTCCATATCCTATATAAGGAACCTATAAATTTAACCCTCTCCAAGCCAAAATCAAGAACACTCTCCATTGCAAGGTTATGTTTCATGTTTGAGAATTATCCACATTCTAATATAAAGAGCATGCCAAGACAATCCTTAGAAGCCATTGAAGGATTCTCAAGCTTATTGGGTGCGCATTTATGATCTTCTTTCTCAAATGGATGGATAATGGGGAGCAATGTATAAGATTCATTTCATTGCATTTACTTCTTTGTTTTCCCCTTTATTTTCCACCATATATATTTTGGAATGCCTAGTGGGATCCTCATCCCAAGATCTATTTTTTTGTTTTTGTCTTTATATTATAGGTTATGATTTGATGTCTCTAACTTATCTTTTAATTCTTTTGTTCATAGAAGCTCACCTATGTGACTCTTGTGTCACCTCTATGAATTTGGGCTCACCTTAGTGTCACTTGTATCACCTTTATAACTTTTGGCTTGCCTTTGTGTCCCCAATTTCATCTTTGTGACTTTTGGAATGCCTTTGTGTCTCTTGTGTCACCTTTGTGACTCCTAATGTCACCTCTATGACTTCTATGTTTCCTCTATGTCTCCTATATCATGTATATGACTTATGGCCTACCTCTATATCTCATATTTCACCTTTGCTAGCAAAATAGAGCATTTATACTAAAGTGGCATCTTTCCACCTAAATTAGTGCCTCTTCAACTAAAGTGGTGCCTATGCAACTAAAGTAGTGCCCCTACTTTCTTGTACATGGAATTTTTATTTCTATCATATAATCAAGGTATTTGTTCCTCTAATCTCATGCATTTGCAAGGGAATACCAACCTTATGGTTTACCTATCACCCTAACACATTTTTTGGCCCTCTAACCTTCATTTTTATGGGTCTTCGTCAATTTTTCTAAGCTTGAAAATGATTTGATGCCTTTGCAACTAAATTTGTGCCTATGCTTTCCCAAACTTCCAACATCATTTTCTTCACTTTTTACACCTTTTAATTTTATTCTTCTAATATATACTTATAATTTAAGGTATCCTAATGTCCATCTAATCATTCCCAAAGCTATTTTGTAGGATTGACCTCATTTATTGTATTTATATGTCTATTCTTTTGTCCTAATCACAAAGTTGTACCTCTACAACTAAATTGGCATATATGCAACTAAAGTAGCACCTCTGCAACTAAATTAGTGTCTCTATAGTTTAGTGCCTCTGATTTGGTAAACTTTTATTCATTTTTTTTGGGGTTTTAATAATTTACTTTGATCTTTTTTTATCATATAACCCCTATTTGCATAGCTCTTATCACTAGCCAAGGATATTATTCTCAAACTAATAACATCTTTGTCTTATAGCCACATTTTTCCAAGGCCTCATCATTTTTACTAAATTACTTGCACTTAATTTCTTTAAAATTAATGAACATTGGTTTCCATGTCTTCAGGTGAGTGGTGTTCTTTCTCTCCTTTTGTTCCTTTATGTGATCTTAAGGATAAAAATACCACTTGCTCTTTTTTCTTTTCTTTGTATCCCAAGGAAGTTAATGTGTGTATTCTCTCCCCTTGTGCTTTATATAACCTTGGCGACCAATTTCACTTAGATAATTCCTTTCTAAGGGGGCTACCTAGGGATTTAATCACCTTAGGTGATAACCTAGACTCTAGCATTCTAATGAAGTATAAATAGTGGGGGTGAATCAAAATACATGCATCTTAGAAGAAAAAAATTGTCCTTTACACCTTGGGGAAGTGAAGGTGGAGAGTGGGTTACCCTCTCCCAATTTTTTGACTTATCTTCCTTTCATCTTCATCAAATTAGGCCTCACATTCCCTTGAGGTATATAGGACACCCCTAGAATCCTTGATCATCATAGTCTATGACCTTTCAACCATCTCTTTTATTGGTGCATTAGATGTCAATTATGCCCAAGAAGTTCTTAGCATGTAAATAGTGTCATTTGAGGTTCAACCTTTTGGTGAGATGTTTCTAAACCCTCAAGAACCTGCTTCTTTTCCTACAAGACTTTCAAATTTTCCACATAACACTCAAAGTTATCAAATCTACCTAATTTTCCTTCTGAGTCAATGAGGACTTCGCTTTTATGAGGACTACCCTTTTTTTCTAGAATCTAAACAAAAATCTAGTAATCCTCTAATTCTCTTCATGCTTAAGGAAGCTTCAGTTAGTGGGATTACCTTATGAATGGCTAAACTTACCCTAACCAAGAAAAAATTACAATCAATTTCACTATGACCTACCGTGTCATGGATTTTACACTTTGTAACTTGACCAAAACCACAAACTTTGAGATGAGATCTTTCTATTAAGGATTTTTTGGATAACTTGTATCTCTCTCTTACTCTCCATCATAGACTTGTTTGAACCCTAACACTCCATAGTTGTGACTTGACCCTATGACCAAGACATTGATGCAAAGTGAAGGGAGCCCTTCTTCTAGCACCACTTCTGTTGATGTGGATGATACACTCACACACCAATAAGCAAATAAATTCTCACTCTAGGAATCTGAGAACCTACCTTTCTTGAAAGATCCACCAAGAACTCTTGAATCGGAAGACAATCTTGGTTAATCCCAAGGCTCAGGAATGTCAAGTCTTGACACACTAGGTTCACTTAGGGTTCGTCAAGCATAAAATTTATTGTTTATCATGAGGGGTCTACGATTTCTTAAGTGCACTGGTATCCAAAAATACATAGCAAAGCTCAACTGAATTAAACATAAATCACTCCCATGAATATGAAATATTTATGATAATATCCCATGAATTCATCATTTTTGAAACATTTTTAGGAAATATTTAACATCTATTCTAAAGAAAAGAATTAAAGATCATAAGATTTAAAGTTCTCCTAGATATTATCCACACATACACCATGAAATAGACTAAATCAAACAAACCACTCTATACTTCACCAGAATGCTTCACAGATAGGCATAGAATGATGTAAGAATTTAAAGAAACATGAGATCATTTTCCATCGAACAGTGCTAATGTGCACCCAAATCTGGCATAACACATTGGCTTCTTTGATAGTAACAAACAATCAGCTATGTAAGATTTCATATTAGGAAATAGCTTTAAAATTATCTTTGATATTAGCAAACTTGAATGGAGCATACAAGTTTTTATACTGGAATAGTACAAAAAATAGGAAAAAGAAATAAAACTAGCAAGAATTCCAATTTTAAGTCTCTGTAATTCCACAAGTTATGAACCTCCTTTAAAATGAACAACTCTCAACCTTTTATAAGAACAAGGAAATCGAAGGGTTCCAAAAGAAAACATGAAAGAGAATCAAAAGAATAAATCATAAAGCAACACGTGGCAAGTGAAAATTGGCACAGGAATATTTTGGAACAAGTCAACATCTTTGAATTTCTCTCTATTCAATTGACGTTTTGTAACCAATATCAGAAGTGGGTTAGGCTCCCCCTATTTGTCAAACAAAATGTAGGAACTTCCTAGATACTTAGAGTGATTAGGTGGATGTAGAAATTTCAATCCACCAACCTTGTGGTTCCAATCTTATGTTTCATGCTCAGGGAATGCTCGTACTAAAGCAATACCTAGAAACTTTCAATCATGTCCATCCTCCAAAGAAAACCTAGGTTCTTGATTGTTCGATCTCCCTTCGTACACGCTTCTCGAACACACATCTCCTACTTTGGCGCATTGCATGATTTATTTGTGCAATCCATTTACCTAACCATCCATACCTTAACTTCGTCCTGCCACCTATCTTTCCTACAAATAAAATGCCATGTTTCAATTCTCTTTAGGAATAACCACAATTAACATCATTAAAACAAGGTGCACTTGAAATTAGTTCCTTCGAATTACCAATTTAAAATAGCATGTTTTAATACTTTTACGAAAAATTCTAACTTAAGGAAAATTTTTGGACATTTGATGCACTAGGGAAAATTGAGTGACGTGCATAAAATTTTGCATAGCTGCACCATTTACCCAGGTACCTAAAATTTGATTACTCAACTTCCACTAGAAATACTCAAGGCCTCGTTAGTGTCCTCCAAACGAACCATAAAACCTTTGTAACAAGCTTTCATCTACCTCCTTCATACCCGTAGACTTTTAACTTGAGGCTACAGTAAATTGTACCATGTCTGCCCTTTTTATGGTGAAACCATCTTGGTTATTCATCTAGACCCAACTTTCCCAAAAACCCAGCTTTCTTGTTTTTGATAGCCCTTTTCTCCAACACAAGCCATTTTAAAGCTTTTCAAGCTCATTTCATACTTGTCTTTTGGGACAATTAGCCAACAAGCAATTTCTAAAGGTAATTTTTAAAATATTGGGTCCCCAAGCTTTACATTCTTGGGGTGTGCTGTGATACCACACAATAGAAGGGATAAGTAGAGAGAGAGGGAGAGGTGGGGAGGGAGAGAGAGAGGAGGGAGGCACATATATAGAGATAAGTTGAGAGAGAAGGAGGGAGATAGAAGTGAGATAGAAAGAATGAGAGAGAGGGGGGGAAAGGAGGAAGGTGGAGAGATTGAGAGAGAGAGGTAGAGAGGGGTAGGTTATATAGAGAGTAGAGAGGGAAGGTAGGTGGGAGGAAGGAAGAGAGAGAGAGGTGATAGAGAGATAAGTAGAGAGGGAAGGAAGAAGGTGGATAGATTGAGAGAGGAGAGAGGGAGAGAGATAGGTGAAGAAGAGAGGGAAGGTGGGTGGAAGGAAGGAAGAGAGAGGAGGGAGATAGAGAAAATTAGAGAGGGGAGGAGGGAAGGAGGAAAGGAAGGAGGGAGAGAGAGAGGTGAGATGGAGAGAAGTATAGAGGGAAGGAGAGAGAATGGAAAGATAAAGAGAAGTAGAGAGGGAAGGAGAGAGTGTGAGAGATAGGTCTAGAGCATAAGGGATAAACAATGAGTCAGATAGAGAGGGAAAGATGATATAACTTTTTGATTACTAAAATTTGACCTCCTAGTTACAAAAATTTGACATGTTAATTATTGAAATTTGACTAAGTTTGAAAAAATATAAGACCTTCCAAAAACTAGAATTTGCATTATAACTCCTAGAGATCCGAAACCACTCTCAAACATACTGAAATTATATACATGAAATATAACTTAAAGGATAACATAAATATCCATATGTAAATGTCAACTTATATGTTTATTTCATGTATATATAGTTTCATTGAAAGATAAGAAGAAGAAAAAAGACAAAGAGATTTTTTTAATGTAGAACAAAACATGAGTGTGTTATAACACACTCACATTATGTCATAGCTTTGACATAATTTGAGTGTATTATAACATGCTCACATTTTTTGAAATTTAAACCATAATGCAAGCACGTTATAATGCTCACACTTTAGCTTGGTAATGACCGAGCCTAGGCTTGATCACTACCAACCCATAACATGCCCACATTTTGGATTGGTAATGACTGAGCCTAGGCTCAGTCACTACCAACCCATAACATGAGTGTGTTTTATTATTTTTTCTATTTTGGGACCAAAAATTGGAGAGGCCACTGTTTGGCCCACCATCTTTGTGCACTTAACCAGAATTGCTCCTAAAAGGTCTACAAGGAACTTGCCTTATGTGCTTGTGTATGGGAAAGAGGAAAAGTTGCCTATCTTAGTTGAGTTACCAATACTTAACCTTATGAAGGAGTTGGAAATGATGGAAGGAGAGCCAATGGAGATTATAATTGCTAAACTAATAGATTTAGAGAAAACAAGAAGGCAAGAAATGCAAAGCTTGGAGCTGCACCAAACACACATGAAGAGATCCTTTGATAAAGAACAATCCCAAGAATGTTCAAAGAAAGATGTATCCTACTGAAATGGGATGAGTTGAGGAGTAGGCATGTAAAACTTAATAAATTTGATGTTATGTGGGGTTGAATTTTTGTGATCATAAGTTGCAAGATGCATAATGATTTCCAATTTTCCAAGTTGGATGGAGAAGAGTTACCTATTCCAGTCAATGGAATACACCTAAAGCATTGCTATTGAGGTGATGAAGTATCTTTTCTACATATTAAGATAGTTTCCCTTTTGCTAATAAGTGTTGTTTCACACTATTTTAGGTGTCTTTTCTCTAAGTGTTGAGGCACAATTTGCTTTTCTATTGGGGGATTGCAAGTTTTGGTTTTGTTTATGTGTTTAGTTATTAGTTTCAAAGTATTGATAGCTAGTTGTCAAGTTTGTTTAAAGTTTTGTTTTAGGTTGCCTTGACTCCATGTATAAGGCCACTCAATCAATTCTATCACAAGCCTCTATTAATGAAGGTCTAATTATGTCAGATTAATTTTAAGTTAGTATTAAGAGAGTGAAAGTTTAACCTTATTTAACCTCATAGAATGAAAGTTTCAAAGAACTTGTTTTCCTTTTTGTGAACAGGAGAGAAATTAAATATCTGCTCAAGAGAGTGGAGTTTTTAGAACTCCACTCCTAGTCATGGCATTTGGGATGAGTTCAAACCTCTAGTACCTTTAGCATCAAGGAAGTTAGTTTTCTATGTCACATTGTTAACTATAACTCTCACCAATCATTTTGACTTGATGCTAAAAATGGAAACTAAACAATGGAAGAACTAAGAGTTTTATGGAAATTGCCAAGAAGAGAGTTGCCATGTATCTTAAGCTCCTTGACACCACACTCAGTTTACAAAGTATTTTGTCCATATTCACCTTAACAAGAGGAGGGAAAGTTTCCTAAAATGAAGGTATAATCATCCAAGTGTTGCAACATCTTATATTGGTAGGCTAAATATTGGTCGTAGGGAGGCTTTCTAGGGGCTTTTTTATGTTGCTTCATTTCAGCTAAATAAGGGAGGAAGGTAGGCTTTTTTTCTTTGGAATTCAATCACTCTTTTACAATGTAAGGTAGTAGAGAAGATGGAGTAGACAAAAAATCATAAGAGAATGTGGATCCTATGAAATCCATTGACAAGAAAGAAGGGAACAAATGCCTACTTCTTCCTTTGACCTGCATATATTTTCTAATGTGAACCACAACCTATATTATTTTATGTCTATTTCTGATTTATTGAGGCATTCTAACAAACAATTCACTTGCATCAACTATATATATATATATATAGAGAGAGAGAGAGAGAGAGAGATTGAGATTTAAGCTATTATAGAGGATTGTATGATATTAGTAGGAAGTTTTATTTGTTGGAAAATATTTTTATTTATTACTAAAGCTAGATATTTGCAAGTGATGATTATGATCCCATGTGTGATAACTTATGTTATTTATTAGATAATCTTATACCTAACTTGTATGATTTTGACATAACTAACAGATGTGATTTTGAATATGTTTCATCATGCTGAAAAAAAATGCTGAATGGGAATATAAATTGTTATCATTTTGATGATGTAAATTATTTTGTATTTAAGTTGTTATTAACTCAACTTTAGATAGTTTAGATTATCATTTTAGTATTATATTTACTATTGTTATAGCCATTAGGTTAAGGAGGTTTTTGAAAATACTAAGATATCCTATGTGCATAATTTATCCTTTTCTTATTAATTTTCATAGTAAAGGAGTATATTGAGGATACTTAAGAATTATAATGTTAATAAGGAATAGTTGTAATTCAATAGAATGATATTATTTCCTTGAGTCATGATGTCATCAATTTATATGCCTTGTCTATGTAGGGAACGATATGTTTTATGTAGGTTTTAGAAACGTTAAATGAGATAAATATTTACTTATATCTTTATTTAATTGGTTAAGTTATTATCATCATGATAATATAGAAGATTCCCCAACACCAATTATGCCTTGCAGTTTAATAGCCAATTTTAAATAATCCTATATGTGTACTTGGTAATAATCCTTAACTTGAAGTTTTATCGTATTATAGTGTAGATTAGTGTTAGTGGATTATGAATGAAATTGATGTCAAGACATCATTTGAACCTAGTGGATTATACCCTATTGCTGGTCAACAAAGTATATGATGGTTCAAGCTCATCTTGTCGAACTATGAAGCCTCTGATTTCGTTATGTAGGAAAGTCCATCATGGATGAGTACCTAAGGCATAAGTTTTTCTTGTAGGTCCTATCCTTTTGTAACTACCTTGAAATTACTATTGATCATTTTATCTTGATGGTGGAACTAATGGAGTATCTAGTTTTGCGGGTTTCTTGCAGGTACAAGTTATGGAAACTAAGTGGGCTGCTAATCACACTGTGAGATGAAGCAAAGGAGAAGATGGTAAGGGATGGTTATTCATATCATTTTATTAGGTTAGTATAAATTCCACAGTGATAGCTTATAGATAAACAATGAGACTAGTACTTATTAAAATACTTAGTGTAATGAAATGTTGATAAAATTTAGATGAAAATATCAATAGATTCTATCAATCTCCTGTGATAAATTTAATTTACATAATATGTGGCATCATTTTTTTTTTGGATTATAAATGTGTTAGTAGAACCAATCAGCCTATTTCAATGTAGTGATTCTATTTCTACTTTTGAAATCCAACCATGATTGTCAAAATAATTATTTATTTAGCTGAAGATTATAATTTATTGGTAAAATGTTATGCTTTTCATGGAGTATGTACATTTGAAACAAACTTTTGTGAGTTAATAAGGTGAATGTGGTCAAAATTTAGAATTTATGTCATGTCCTTAGTTGTGTTTTTGGTAGAGTATTTTGGCCATTACACCATGGCCCAATGGATTGAATACAACAGTTGGTCTTTGAGTTTTAGCAAGAAAACACTGTGAGAAGTTGCCAAAAATGTTAGCTTATTTTGTAAATAACCATCAACAAGCCTTAGAAATTTCCATGAGTTTAAAATTTTAAAGCTAAAAACAACATTTAGAAAATTTTCCAAAATGGTCATGGGCGCCAATTCCTCAAAAGGAAAAAAAAATAAATTATTTTTATTATGCTTTAATTCCAAGAGAATGGAATGTAAAGTTTCTTTTTCCCTTAAAAGTCCTCATCCACATTGTGTGAAAGAAAGTAGGATTTTTCTATTATGTTACATTGAAGAGAAGCTTGATACATGGTGTGAGAGCAAGACCTTGTTTCTCTACCTTTTTTGGGCCACGTTGCAAGAGGATATGGAGGAAGTTTTGCACGCATCAAGGGAGTTGGAGAACTTTCAAGTGAGCCTAGATCATATTAATGTATGGAATGTTTCAAAAAAGGGAGGAAGACCCGACGTGATGCATAAAAATGGAGGAATTTTGAGTGCTACATTAAACTATTTCCATGTGATAGATACCTCCAAAGGGAAAGCTCTCTAAGAAATTAGGAGATCATGGAGATAAGAGACAAACACAATGAACAATGCAACTTGTGAACACCAAACCTACACAAACTAACAAGAGACCAACAATCAAGTGTAAAACATGTTAGAAAGATCAATCTAGTGTTCCCTATGAAATTCTTTAACTAAAATCACTAGAAAACATGAAATATCAAGAAAGTGAACTAAACAAAGCATGTAATGTAAATAAAATCAGCTAAACCTCCATCCCATAGGGGGAGTGGTGCTCCTTTGATGTGGAAAGAAGCCATTTCCCAATCCCTTTAATAAGCTTGATGAAGTGTAGATGATTTAAGTGTAAAATTGACTATAATCTAGCTAAATTGTTTGAACATGATGAAAAGCTATGGAGTGAAATGCCTATAATGTTAATGCTCTAAGTTGTGGATCCATATTATGAAAATGATGCCTCTATTTATAGAAGCCAAGGGTTGAAGAATGGAGGGAATTAGTGAATGTGGGATAAATTGAGAGGCAATGAGAAAGTGCCAAGTGTCACAATTCTATTGGAGAAAGTTGGAGCACATTTTGGAAATGTGTGAGTGGAGGAGGATGGAAGAGAAGTACATGTTGATGGTTGAGAATTTGAAAATGGTGTAAGAGGAATTGAATGAGATTTGAGAGGATGTAAGAAGATTTAAAAGGTTGTAAGAGAATTTATTGCAAATGTAAGAGGATGTGATAGGTTTTTGAAAACCTTTGGAGGGAAATTGAATGAGAGGTGATTGAGAGGAATATTCCTTGGAATATGCCTTGGTAAGAAAAAATAGATGAATTAAATAATTAATTGAAATTATTTTCATGTGCAACCTAGTTAGTTGATCATGAGTTGATTTAACTCTTAAGGAGTTAAAAGCTGGAGGAATTGATAATGATGATTAGAAAGTTGATTTAGGATTAATTAATCCAGAATTAATTAATTGGAGTGAATTAGGAGATGTGGCATTTGATTTGATTGATTTTTAATCAAATGAGAAGATTAAGAGAGGATTTAATTAAATAAGATGAATAATTAGTTAGAAGAGAGGTGAATTAATCCAATAAATTTAATTATTTGATCAATAGTTGAATTTGCCGATTTTAATTAAATAATGTTGATTATTCAATTAATTGATCAATTTGAGATGATTTTAGAAGAAACAGTGTTAGTTGATCAGAATCAGATATCCAATATCAATCAAGAAATTTTTGGTGTCTACATTTTGGCCTTCTTTGAAGTGAGGTACTTGCTTCATCAGTTCAAAGAATAACATTGCCATGATCAAAATTCAAAAAAAAAAAGATTTTTTCATATGGTTCACTGCTGCCCCAAAAGAAGGAATTACACTGCTACACTGCTCCCTCGAGAGATTAGGTGAAAATTGCAAAATTTAGTCAAGCTCGCAAAAAAGATTCAACAATGATTCAGGAGTGGAAAATAGCCCACAGGATGCGAATTTAGGCTTACAACTACGAAAATGGATCAAAATGGGCTTCGTTCGGGAAAAAATGGATTAAATGGGTTCAAAAACCCTAAAAAATACCCAAAAAACCCTAAAAATTTTACATAAAAGGGGTAAGAGGGTCATTTTAAAATCATTTGCACACTTGACCTTTAGAGATTCTGGCAATTTTGCTCTGAGGTGCTGACGGAATGGCGGCTCATGTGCTTCCCAGACATCGGATAGATTGGGTTAACGAGTTCCAATGGCCTCAGGATGTAGGACCACCAGTACACCTTTCAAAAAAATTCTTGTTTTGCGTGTTTTGGTGCATTTATTAGGTCCTTTTAGGTCGACCAAAAGTAGTCCTTTAAGGCATCACATTTGTTACGTGTGGCATTGTATTTGCAGATGCCAACCCGCATTTGCGCTAGAGCGTCATGCGATGTTAAATGGTCTTAGGGTCGTAACAGAGATGCCAACTCGCCTTTGCAAGATAGCATCGCACGGCCCAAAAATGAAACAAGATCACCCCAAAATTCAGACTCGCCTTTGTGGTGGAGTGTTACATTTTATTTTGGCGTCGCATTTGCAAACGACAAAGTGTCACCTTTGCAAATGCCACGTCGCCTTTGCTTCTTGGGGATTTTTAATTTTTGAAAAGGCATCCGTTTGGCAAATTTTTGACGTCATGTGCATTTTGGTTGCAGGAGGTCCTACCAAGGCTCCACTTGAAGGAGCACAGGAGCCGATTTCTATGCAGAGTGAGACATTTATTGGATTAGGCCCTATTTTTCCTTGGCACGATTGGATTCAGACATATTGCCTAGATGCTCGAGGTGCGGACGCATCTTGTGATGATGACAGCCTTGGTGGAGAGATGGCGGAGTGAGACCTCTCAATTCCACCTACCCACTGGCAAGGCCACCGTCACCTTGGAGGACGTATGGAAGATCTTGAGGATCCCTATTCATGGTGAGCACATTATATATGATGTCGAGGCTAGCAGTGATGCCATTTTCCATTTATTTGGCATTGATTCATATGAGGTGGACAACGGTCAAATAGACCTTCATCGATATGAGGGATTTCCCCTTATTTGACTTTGTTTGTTGGCGCATTGATCTCAGGAGTCCTTGTTCCTAACTGATGAGCCAAAGGATGTAGCATTGGATGGGGGATTGTTTGGTCCCGGATGATGGAGGAGATGACCATCTACGCTTGGGGGCCAGTCGTCCTGGCCTTGTTGTATCATGATATGCACCAGGTTGTATATAGTGGGGCTCACAACATTGGAGCGGTCGTTATATTACTCCACATGTGGGCCTATGACCACATTGTCATTTTGAGGCCACATATAGCAGACGTTCAGAAAAACCGTGATGATCCCGTGGCTTACAAGTATAGGGGGATGACCACCCTCCACTACATAGGAATTATAGGCATCCCACACTGGAGGTGGGTTCTTGATGCTTGATGATAGTATTTTGGTGGAGGCCTTGGTTCCACTTTCCCAGATGGTATGATGATGATGATCAACTCTTTTACTGTTGGTAGTCCAGGTACATGCAGGGGAGAGAGCACTATATGATCAAGCGGTACCTCCTAGATAGGGTTACTCACTAGTTTGGGGAGGTACAGGATGCTCTAGATGATAGGTATAGGGTCATTTTTACTCAAAGGACTAGAGAGGCAGCGTGGGGATAGGGGATCCCACCTCAGCAGGTGATCGATGATTTTAGATAGCTAGTGATGGTGTTTTTGGTTTACTTCGATGGTTTTGCAGATGCAAGGACCATCCAAGCATATGATGCATATTATCAGGCTCATGCCCTGATTCAATTGACTCTACTAGTTGTGCCAGTTGTAGCCAAAGGATGGGTTTGAGGACCCCAGATTGGATAGGTTCCACATGAGCTAGGAGACCAGCCGTAGGATGGATAGGATGGAGGGGGATATCATGATGGAAAGATCCCCCCACTAGTGCCACCCATCAGACAGAGGCCACCATTCCAGCCACATTATCATATTCCACCCCACCACCACCACTGGGTATCGATCCTAGGGACTGATAGATAACATTGTTGTAGGCGCAGGTTCAGGTTTTGACAAGGCAGCTTTAGCAGGCCATGCTCAAATTCAGACATTGGTCTAGGAGAGGGACCATGCATGGCAGGAGAGGGACCAAGAGTGCTAGATGAGGCTAGATGCAGATATGGCCTTAGCATTGGAAATCGGATGAAGGTAGTAGCTAGAGGCTATGACATAGTAGATATAGGGATAGGCCATAGTCCCGACTGAGATGTATGGCTGAGAAATGCAAGAGGCATTTTACTACCAAGCAGTGTACTATAGAGTTGTGGCCCAAGAGCGGCGAGAGCCAGATTTCTCCTACCAAAACCCCTCATGCAGGCACATCAGGGTCCCACCATCAGAGCAGAGGTAGCCATCACAGAGACAAACAGAGTGAGGACAGCTCAAGATATTGATAGCATACTTGAACACACTTTTTGTATAGCCTGATTTATGGTGTGTATACATTCATTGGCTGAGTTTTTGACTAACCTCTTGTATATTCAATGATGATACTGTATATCTGATTCTGATGTATCATGACATTCAACTTTTTTTGATATCTATATGAGATGACTTGCGATGTGTTTATATGTTTCGATGTTTATTTTATTTTATGTGATGGATATATATATATATATATATATATATATATATATATATATATGAATGGATGGATGAATGTAATGCTTATACTATGATGCAATGGATGTTTTATGAATGCATGTGGATCTATATGTATACTCTTTTATATGATGGATGATGGATGCATTGATATGTTTTACTTCTTTTCCAGTATCTTTCCTATATGCAATGGATGTTTAATGAAAATGTATGGTTTATGAGATGCTTAGAATAACCAATCTATATTATGATGGATAAAAATGCAATGTATGTGATTGATGTTTCTTATTATGATGATATGTGTAATATGTTGATGGTTTGTGGATGTAGGATGGATGCATATATAGATGTTTTTATTTTTGAATGTCATGATACCATGCTAGTATTAGTATATGGAAAAGATAGAAGAAAGATAAATCAACCCTTGGCTTCGAGGTGATGCAAAAAACATGATGATAATAATGATGATTGCTTATCAAAGATTGGGGATATAAAGAGCTTACTTACCTTATTTTTGATAACACACATAGATACGATGCATCAAGGTATAAAGAACCAGGATGGTGTTGTACCTAGTGCGATGGATTTTGACTTGACAATTAGATAGGAGTATCCTTGTTCACACCTGGCATATGAAAACCCTATTAGGATGCAGTTTAAATATTTCAAACATCTCAGACCGAAACATAGAAAGGAAAAATCTTCCTTGGTAATAGTCAACAAGACATCCAAAACACCCTCCCTATAGACCAAACAAAGTAAGCATGACCAAGGTTATATTACCAAAATATCCAACAAGCACAATAGATAAAAGATAATGATCAAGGCCCTATTCCTTTCTCTCTAAATTGTTTTGTTTAGACATCATCGAGAGGTCATTGGAATGGGCACACTAAGATAAATCAACAAGACAAAGATTAAGTAAACAAACAAGCTAATGTTCTTCATACCTCTAGCCAAGACTAAACTATGGTGATGCTTGATGTTGATGTCCATTGTAGAAAGGATGCATCCTAGGACATGATGTTATCAGATGATTTTGAAACTAACGGGATGATGAGCTATTAATACCAAGAGTTGACCAACTTGTTTACCTACTGACCTAGACTTGAGACCTTTGACATTTGAGTTTTCACTTTTGATTTGATATACTTGTTTCCAATTGTTTTGCCAAAGGTTGGGAGATGACGATCATTTATTATGAGCAGATGTTTATTGCGCGTGAACGTGAAACGAGATGGGTGATTTTGGGTTTTTTGAATTTTTTTTGGTATTTTGAAATGTTTTGAGGTTGTTTTTTGGTATTTTCAAGATATTTTATAATTGTTTTGATTTTCAAATTTTCCAATGTTTTGGTGTTTTCTAAGATTTTGACCAAGAACCTAACCTAAAGACCTATCCTAGGGGCCTCAGGGGCTGATCAAAGATTAGCCTTACCTACATTATACACGTAGAGACCACATAGTTCGATTGACACAAACCCATTTATTTATGAGATATGAACAAATGGATTGCCATTTTATTGTGGCGTACTCCTAAAGGACTAACCTAATGTGTCTCAGGGGCACATCAATGATGGCCTTGCCTATGTTCAAGCTCAGAGACCCGTAGTTTGACATATTGACTCTATTTTTGACTTTTTGTATTTTTTGACCTATTTTTGGGGATTATGATTTTATGAATTTTTTTGGATTTTTTGATTTTTTGAATGTTTTGGATTTTTTGATTTTTTGAATGTTTTGGATTTTCTGCTTTTAAGGAAGGCTTCAAGAATATACACGAATCGATCCCATGTAGGTATAAGAACATGCCCCCAGCGTGGTGCGATAGACTATTCTGATATGGGCAGGAAAAATTGACCTTAGGAATGTGCCAAGTAGTTCTAGGAGGGATCATGATACAAACACATGATCAGGCTATGATGCAAATGCGGATGGGTGATGGATGGAGATATGGAAGTGTGATGGATTGATGATGCATAACAAGCCATAAAGATCATGGTGGATGGAAAGTGCTTATTTACACAAGGCACTTGTTTGCCAGGTTTTCACCAAGGTACTTGCCCAAAGCGCCACCAAAGTGGTTTTCACTAGAGGATGATTTTTTCTCTTTACTATTTTCAATCCTTTTTCTAATTTTTTTGGATTTTTGATTTTTTTGTATTTTCCTAGATTTATACCTTGCAAGCTTAGGTATAAAACTTTTTGAGATGGGAGCTATTGATAGGATCCTACAGAGGCTCACCTTTGGGTGTTGATAGTTGATATGCTCCTAATTTATAACTTGTTTTGATGATGAAGGGTACCAACCAATTGGATTCAAACATTCCCTTGCTGTCTAGATTTGGCACATTTTTTTGATTCTCCTTCAATACAAGCTCTCTGACTTGAAAGGTCTGACTCCTGATCTTTTTATTTTAGCTTCACTTGAGATGGCTCTGATAGAATTGTAGATGGTTTAAGGCATCCATACGCCGCTCATCTAGTATTTCTAGCTTGTTCAACCGTAACACGCGATATTCTTCATCAATAATTAGATTCTACAATGATATTCTTAAGGATGGGAGCTCAATCTCAATGGGGAGGATGGCTTCTGATTCATAGACTAGGGAGAAAGGGGTTGCACCTGTAGGCATGCAGATACTTGTTCAGTAGGCCTATAAGGCTAGATTTAACTATAAGTGTCAGTCACAACCAACTTCATTGGTTGTCTTCTTTATGATTTTCAAGATGGTTTTATTAGAAGCCTTGGCTTAGTCGTTACCTTGGGGGTAATATGGGGTGGAGAAGCAATGTTGGATACTAAATTTTTGGCATAGCTCTCAAACATCCTGGTTCTTGAAAGGTGTCCCATTATCTAAGATAAGGGCATGTGGGACATCGTAGTGGAAAATGAGGTAGTTCATGATGAATTTCGATATCTACTTCCTTGTGTTGTAGGTCATTGGAATGGCCTCTACCCACTTTGAAAAGTACTATGTTGCGGTGATAATGAACTTGTGTCCATTAGATGAAGTGGGAGTGATTTTTCCAATGAGATCGAGCCCCCATTGTGAAAAGGGCCAAGGTATTATAATCGGTTGGAGCTCCTGAGTTGGTGCAAGAATGAGGGCCCCATGTTGTTGGCATTGCAAACATCTTCGGACATAGTCGTGAGCTTCCTTCTCCATCGTGGGCCAGTAGTACCTAGTCCTCAACAGTTTCTTGGCCAAGGTCATACCACTCGAATGTGATCCCAAAATTCCATTGTGTACCTCAATTAAATCAATCAAAGCTTCCTTAGGGTTAAGGCATCACAAAAGGGTTCCTTCGATACTCCTACAGTATAGGGTGTCTCCTAAGATAATGAAATGGGATGACTTCTTGATAAATGTTCTTTTCTAGGTTTGGGATGATATCAACAAGGAGGGCTCCTATTTTTAGGTAGGTGTATATGTCGTGGTACCAAGGATAACCAGGACCAATGATTTCACATACGAACGTAGACTCTGGTACCTCAAAAGGTGGTACGAGAAGCTGCTCTACCAAGAATTCATGTTTATGGACATTGCATGGGATATCCAGTAGTGATCCAATTGTTGCCATAGCAGCAGCTACTCTATTGTTTTCCCTTGGTATTTGCTCAAATGTGATGTTAATGAATAATTATTTGAGGCTTTCCACCAATTTCTTATATGGAGTGAGTTTTTCATCCTTTGTTTGATATTCATCATTGACTTGGTTGATGATAAGCTGTGAGTCCCCATAGACCTTAAGTGCGATAATCTACCATTGTACTACAATTTTGAGTCCTATGACAAGAGCCTCATATTTTGCAATGTTGTTTGTGTAAGGAAAAGACAACTTATATGACTTTGGTATGCATTCTCCTTGTGGTGTGATGAAGAAGACTCCCACTCCTGACCCATGTTGTGTGTAGGATCCTTCAAAATATACTTTCCAATGATCTACTACACTAAGGTTAAAAGGGGATTCATCTGGAAATTCTGATACAGGAAGGTTCTCTGAATATATCAGCACCTTTGCTAGTTGGTCTGCAATTACTTGTCCCTTAATGGCTTTCCATTCTACATACTCAATGTCATATTTTGTTAGGATCATGACCCATTTAGCCATTTGCCTTGTGAGAATTGCTTTGGAAAGGAGATACTTGAGAGAATCTATCTTGGTGATGAGTTTTATTTGATGAGCCAACATGTAGTTCCTAAATTTCTATGCAACAAACACTACTGCTAGGCAATCCTTCTCAATGAATGTGTAATTCAGCTCGTGTCCCACCATGGTTCTACTGATATAGTAAATAGCTCTCTCTTTCTTGTTTTCATCATGTTGAGCTAAGAGAGCCCTAAGGGCTACTGCTATTGTCGATATATACAAGATCAAGGGCTTGTTCGGAATCGGTGGCACGAGGACTAGTGGTGTGAGTAAGTACTCCTTGATTTTATTGAACGCTTGATCACATTTCTTGTCCCATTTGTATGCTACCCCCTTGTGGAGTAGATGAGAATATAGGATAGCCTTATCTACTAACTATGCTATAAACCAACAAATGCATTGGAGCCTTCCCAGTAAACCCCTTAACTGCTTCAATGTTCTTGGTGCTTCCATCTCAAGAATTACTTTGACTTTGGCAGGGTCTATCTTGATTCCCCTCATAGATACAATATGCCCCAAGAGCTTCCCTGATTGCACACCGAAGACACACTTCTTTGGATTGAGTTTGACCTTGTATTCTTCTAGCATGTCAAAGATGGAGCTTAGAGCCGCTATGTGATCTCGACGCTTTCTTGATTTGGCTAATATGCCATCCACATAGTCTTCCATAGTTTTGTGAATCATGTTGTGGAATATGAACATCATAGCTCTTTGGTATATAACCCCAGTGTTCTTTAACCCAAATGGCATCATGTTCTAGCAGTAAGTCCCCCATGGACAAGTGAAAGCTATTTTGTGTTGATCATCCTTAGCTATCATGATCTGATTGTACCCTGAAACCCATCCATTAATGATAGAATTCCATGTCCTACTGTCATATCCACAATCATGTCTATATTTGGTAGAGGGAAGTCATTGTTAGGACATGCTTTGTTCAGGTCCCTAAAGTCAGTGCAGATGTGGACGCCCTCAGTGGGCTTAGATATAGGTGCAAGGTTTGAAACCCACTCTAGATAATCAATTGGTCGTATGAAGCCAACATTGAGGAGTTTTTGTAACTCAAGTTTGACTAGTGATGTTATTTGTAGATGCATCTTTCTCAACTTTTGTCTTACTAGTTTCGCTTTTGGATACATGGCTAGATGATTAAACACAACCTCTAGATCAAGACTAGGCATGTTAGTGTAGGTCCATGCAAAGTTTACCTTTCTTTCTCTCAAAAATGTAGCTAGAATTTCTTGTTCCTCGGTCAAAAGTGATTTTGCATAGAAGGTGATATGCGGTGTTTCCTCGATTCCTAGGTTGATCGGATTGCATTTCTCTGCCAAGATTGCTGATTTTTCCTGATGAATAGCACTAAGGGGAAGATTTAATCCCTCATCCTTTGGCACCTCAAAGAGGGTTCACTATCGGATGTGTCCTTTGTTTTTACTATTTTCGGGTCAGAAAGTGCCACAGTGTGGTTTTCACTTAAAGACCTAGATAATACTCTTAAATTTTCTATTTTGCGACTAAGGGATTAAATTGTTTCCCCATAGTAGGCATGTGTGTCTAGCTCAATATCAAATCTTTCCTTATGATCTTCACATGGTATTGTATCTCGTAGTCCCATGAATTCTGAAAGAGCCTCATCGTTTTCAAACGTGTCCAAGATCGGTGGTCCTCGTTGGTCGTAATCGATGAGTTGGGGGTAGACAAGTTTTAGCTCATTGGTCTGGTTACTTGGTTCAAAAGATAGGGTACTCATCATGAAAATAGAGGAATCCTTGAATAACATGGGTAGGTCAGTGACGGGGTCCTCATCACACACATTGGTTAAAAGGTATAGTTATCTAAAGGTAAGCCTATGGACATCAGTAACTGAGGAGGAGCTTTGACTTTTTTAACTAGGGAATCTTTGCCACGTATGGTTATCTTCAAAGGGGTACATCCAAGGCCAAAATTCTTCATACGCTTCTAAGGAATAATGGGTTCTAAAAGGCCATTATCATTTTTCCCAAGCTTTTCATTTTTGTTATAGCCCCATCCTTGCATTAACTATAGTCCTTTGTTGTCGTCATCCATGGGAAGATCAGGTACAATCCTTTCATCTTGATATAATAAGCTTGATGTATCCCTTTCATCTACCACTTCCTGAATTAGGTCCCCCCATCTTTTGAATTTGGAGGGGTCTGCTTTGAAGGTTTGAGATGGTGTGTCAATCGGTTGGGGTTGCCCATGAGATTGAGGAGATTGAGGTAACTCTCCTATTACAAAGGAACTTTTTTTCATTTTGTAGTCCCCACACCCATTATCTTGGATAATGACTTTAATATCAGAGATGTTTGGAATGGAGGGTGTCTTTGTCTCAGAAGTGGAGGCTAGGGTAGATGGGTCTCTGTATGGAGATGTGGGTCCCTCATCATTCTCTAGGACTTGGGGAATCTTGTAGTACTTGGCTTCCAGATTTTTGCAGTAATAAAATGGTTTGGGATCACCATGGACTATGACCTCTTGATTTTGATAGGAAACTTTACACATTAATGGAAGGTGGATGTGACAACTTGCATCCCATGGATCCATGGGCATCCTAGGAGGATATTGTAAGGTAATTCAAGGTTAAGGACTTGGAATGTAGTTTCCATGATTGCTAGTCCCACTTGAATAGGGAGTTGAATGGTGCCTTGAGATACTCGTTCTTGATCATCATATGCCCTGATAGTAATACCCTTACCTTTTTCAATGACATCTTCAAAGAATCCCAGATTCTTTATTAGCTTGAGAGTATAAATATTTAACCCTGCACCTCCATCCACAGGACTCATTTGACTTTATTTTTATGGACTAGGACTTCAATATGGAGTGCACTGTTTAACTTGAGGCTCTTGATAATTGTCATAAATAGGGATCTTGATGAGGTTTGCTTGTACCAGTTGTTGCATGACAGACTCAATTAATTCCCCAAGTTGTGTGTATTTTGTTTAGGGGGATACTTGTTCCTTGGAGGTGGTCCCCCTTGAGTATTCAGGTTATTGACCACTTGATTGTTGGGTTGTTGTGATGATGTGTTGGCTTGTGTGTTGTTTTGGTTATTGACTTGCGGTTGTTGATATGATTGTGTGTTTTGTCTTGGGGCACTGATTATAACTTTGGCATCAACCACACCATTGTTAGTAACATTCTTGTTCTTTTCCCATGTGTGAGGTTTTTCATTGTAACTAGTTGATGGACGATTGTCTTGATGAGTAGGTGTCCCCCCTTGTGCAATAAGGGCTCTTTCTATGTTGAGCACCTTGGGGATCAACTAGTCATATGTTGTGATGCATTGCATTTTCAGATGGAAGGACAAGGTCCCTTCAAGATTAGCGATGATAGTACCAATTTGTTGTTCTTCTAGCATAGCCCACTTGCTCTTGTTGGCCTTGGACCACCATTGTTGCAAGAAGGATACAAATGTTTCCCCCTTGGCTTGTTTTAGAGCAGATAGTTCCTCTAGACTCACATCCATGCCTATATTAAATGAATAGTTATGTATGAACAAGTCCACAATTTCTTGGAACTTCTTAATTCTAGGAGCAAGGCGGGAGAACCATTCTATTGTTGGTCCAGCCAAACTACGAGGGAATAGTCACATTAAATAAGACTAGTCGTATGCAACTTCCATACAGTGGACATGAAATTCCCTGATGTGATCTTTAGGGTTACTAGTCCCATGATAATTTCCAAACTTAGGTATCTCGAACCCTTGTGGAAATGGAACCATCGCAATGCTTCTGTCGAATGGATAAGGGCATAAATTCCCATGTGTTTTTGTTTTTTTTTCCAAATTGTAGGTCTAGCACTTGTTGTGAGAGTAATTTGATTTGTGCAAACACATCATTTTACAGATCTGGTGGTGGGATGAATGTGTTTTTGGGTGGTTTGATTGTTTGAGTGACGGGTGGGTTATTTTGTGTGTTCATGAGAGGTTGCTGCAAGTTTTGTTGTGCCACCAACGCTTGTTGGTATGCCTGCAATTGTTGTTGTGCCAACAATTGTTGTTGTTGTTGTTCCAACAATGTTTGTTGTTGGTCTTGCTACTATTGTGCCAACAATGCTTGTTGTTGGGCTTGTAACTAAGCGACTTGTAGTTGTGCTTGGTATTGTTGCAAAGCTTGTTGATAAGCTTGTTGCTGTAACAAAGCTTGTGCTTGATATTGATCTTGTGACTGAGATTGAGCTTGTTGGGAAACTTGTGTAGCTTGGGCAGCTTGTGCGACTTGTGCAGCTTGGGCGGATTGGGTGGCTTGTTCGTGTTGCAATAAAGCATGTGCTTGCACTTGGGAAGCTTGTTGTGATTGTTGTATGGATTTCTGTGCCTATGCTTGTTGAGTGGCTTGTTGCAAAACTTGTGTGGCTTGTTGAGCTTGAAATTGTTGGAATGTTTTTTGATAGGTTTGATGGGTAGCTTGCAATGTGATACTATATTGATATGCCGCATTTGGATTTGGTGGTGGAGGTGGAGGATTCAAAATTTTGTGAGATGGTGTGATGAGATTTTTTTGAGGTTGTTGTTGAGGTTTTGTTTGAGTGATGATAAGGGGTTGTGTGGTAGATGGTGCAATTGATATGCTAGGTCCTTGGGAGACCACATTTTGAGATATTTGAGGTGTTGTAGATGGTGTAGCAATTGATTGTTTTGTTTGGATTGGTTCCACCTGGTGTTGTGATATCAGTGGCATGCTTGGAGGATTTGGTATGTTGATTTGATTCATGGTCATAGGATTTTTTTGATTTGGTTGATTGAGGATTGGTAAAGGGCGTTTCCCTAAACCAAGGATTGGTGTGGATTTTGATGGTAGAGGTGGAAATGGTGGGAAGACTAGTGGTGTGTTTTCTTGAGAAAGTGATGATGAGGGATCAAATATTCCCCCTTGTCCAAATATACCCACTTGTCCTTGTGAATTCATAGGGAGAGACACTTGTGTATCAAGAGAATATGTCGGTGATGTGGCGAAAGTGGAAGGATTGTTGGTGTCATGAAAGATGAGTGGGATGTATGGATGTTTTGGATCTTGAGGAACGATATTTAATAGACCCGAGATGGTTTTTGCATCTAAGTCTTGGTTATTTACAAGGGGATGTGTTTGAAGAGCGTGAAGCAATGAACTTCCCTTAGTAACCATAGGTTGACTTGGAGCATGAGATGATGTTGGTTGTATGATGGGTTGGATGATGTTTTAGAAAGAAGGTGTGAATGATATCGGTGGTATAATCCCAAGAGGTTTTTCCACAATAGTGCTCACATCATAATCAGAAGGGAGTTTAGCCCTTCCTTTGCTAATGCTAACATGTATTGTGAAGGATAAGTCTCATGATTGTGTTGACAATCTTGTGGTTATTAGGATTTTGGACTATCTCCATGATTTCATCTTGAGTCATTCCTAGGACATTGTTGGTAACATCCTCCACTTGGCAACCTCCCTCTTGAAGATCTTGTGGTAGCTGAGGGAGGTTGAGTGGGGGATTGTTAGATCCGATGGGGTTGATTTCAAGTGTAGTTTGACTCAAGTCACTTGAAGTGGATGTTTCTTTGTTTGCTTCCATGTTTTTCTTTTGTTGAGATCTAGTTTGGACCATAAAATAAGGATCAACTTTCAGGAATATGGGAGGTAAACCTCTAACTCCTTAGGTTAGTCTAAAATTTAGGTACAAAAAATAAAATCTAAGATGTTAAGGATAAAATGGTGGTGATGAGATAAATGAAAGATGGATGATGTGAATGTTTGAACTCTTAAGAAACCTTGGAGGGATACTAGACTTTAGGACTTTTTCAATTTTTTTACTTTGGATTTGATTTGGATTTGATTTGGGTTTTGATTTGGATTTTAGATAATGAACTCATAAACCCCAAGATGTTGGATGTTATCTTGGAATAAAATTGTCCACAAGGATGATAATTTAACTAATTATATGAGGAAGGATTCATCCACACACACTTAGCCAAACAAAATGATTTTTGATTTGAATGATCGCCAAAACTCTAGCATGAAGGATTTTTTTCCAAGATTCTAAGAGTTGTTTGTGAGATGGGTTTTGATTGATGCTTTAGGATGGATGAAAGTGTTGATTTTTATCCTAAGTGAACCTAGAGAGGCTTTTGTTACAAGACCTAGGTATTGAAGAACATGCTATACTTCTAAGAACTTTTAAACCAAGAAGTGGTTCAAATTGAGCATACATATCTGGATTGTTCAAAGGAATGAGTCTATAAAACCTTGTGAACTTCTTGCTTATCTTGAGATGTTGTTTTTGGTTGCACTTCATAATGTATTTCTTGATGGATTTTTGAGTATGACACCTAAACTTAAATCTTTTTCACAAAGACTTTTGTTTTGGGATTTTGAACTTTTGTTTTGGGATTTTGTCCTTTTTTGGAAATCACGAGAATAAGCACATGTGTGGGGTTCAATTGTCTTTTATCTTTTTTTAATAGGTTCTTTTTACCACAAACACTTTCTTGCTTGGCTTTTTAAACTGAATGTATATGTCTCAATTTCTTTTCATCCCACAAGGTCCATTATGTGTAAATCAAGATAATCAAGGCAATAGTTCCCTAATGTTGACTTTAGAGAGAGAAAATTGAGATATAGGCCCAAATATTTAGAAGCCTTCTGAGGATAGAATCCTTAGGCACAAGTAGTAATACTTGGACTTTTCAAAGGTATTTTCTCTTTCAAAAGGGTTTGAAATTTGATGACCTTGTTGAATGTTTGTTTTCAATATTTTGGATCCAAGCAAAGTATTTAACTGACTCATAGATTGCACAACCCTAGGATAGAGATGGCTATATTTGTTGAATTCTCACTTGGATTTCTCTAGTTGTGCTTATTCAAAGCGGATGATTAGAAGCTTGACCACACTAGCTCCCCTCCATGGAACTCACTTCTATGGGTCAGCCAAGCTTCGAGTTCTCATGAATCTCCCATTACAAAATCTTCATCTCTACTAAGAATCGCAAGTATGTGGGACAGCTTCAGAATGATCATTCTTGCACTAACAAATATTAAGGATTTTGGCTTCTATACAAATTGATTCTTAGTCGGGGTAATCAAGGACATGGCACCTTGCAAGCATCTAGCAAGCCACTAAAGGATTTAATCAATCCTACTAGGGGCTCTTATACTTTTTACAGTAGTACCCCATTCTAAAAGAGTCTGTATGACTAAGGCCTACATACCATGAGGACTTGACAATTTAGTCTTATCCATTTATATACCGGCCCGAGTGAAAAACCAATTGGATTCACCTTCGAGTTATTCTTAAGTAGGCCCCTCTAAAGGTGAACAATAGTGAATAAGTACATATGTAGTTCAATCATCTTTGTTTGCATGAACAAAGAGAGAACACATGTTATGCATTTTCTCACACTAGCGTGATTGGTTCAATTTTAAAAACCCAAATTTGCAATGTGGAGGCAATCTTTTAGCCAA
Organism: Sequoia sempervirens; assembly: GCA_007258455.2. NCBI lineage: Eukaryota > Viridiplantae > Streptophyta > Pinopsida > Cupressales > Cupressaceae > Sequoia > Sequoia sempervirens. The sequence continues at coordinate 30,023 of VDFB02018521.1, forward strand.
CCTAATGTCACTAAAATGCTTTTGATTTTCAAGATCGCCATGAAGCATGAGAGAAGTGCATACACATTCGAATGACACAAGTTTGTAAAGAAGATTACAAAACAAAGAAAACAAGAATTCTTTTTAGTCCTCAAAGGCAATAAATGAGTTCTTTTTATAGCACCAAAATTGAGTGTGAAGTTCATTGTTCAATTTTAATCCAAACTACAAATTCTAGTATCTAAGGTTCAATTTTAACCAACTTGACAAAGCTTGAGTTGTAGGTTAATTTTAAGCCCAAATTGAATCTAGTTGGTCCTAGGAAATGAATTGCAGAAATTGAATCCCTAGATTATTACAAAGAGCATTGAAAAATGCTTTTAAGTCTTCAATTTTTTATCCTCCACTACTTCTTGCAAATGTGACACTCAACTACAAATGTGGCACTCTGAAACTATCAAATGTGGTGTTGAAAAATGAAAGCAGCATTCTGGTGAATGCAAAAGTGATGCTATGCAGAAATAGAGAGTGCAAATGCGGAGAAACTACAAAAGCGACACTCTATGGTTAGAAATTAAGACATAAGATAGAGAGTGTGAATGCGACATTAAATCAGAAGTGGTGCAACAGAGGCGTGCATATGTGGTGTGACATAGAAAAAGTGGCGTTGTATAACAAAATCAGTGCTTTGCGGCATCGCATTTGCAGAAAGGCAATGCCATGTTCATGTACTTGCAAAAAATAGGAAAATCAAGTGAAATTTAACATGTTAAGTTGATCAAGCCCTCCTTGTAGCACCAAAATGTGAACACCAAACCTGCACAAACTAATAAGAGACCAACAATCAAGTGTCAAACATGTTAGAAAGATCAATCTAGTATCCCCTATGAAATTATTTAACCAAAATCACTAGAAAACATGAAATATCAAGAAATTGAACTAAATAAAGCATGTAATCTAAATAAAATCACTAAACCTCCATCCCATAGGGGGAGTGGTGCTCCTTTGATGTGGAAAGAATTCCTTTCCCAATCTCTTTTTGATGAAGTGTAGATGATCTAAGTGTAAAATTGACTATAATCTAGCTAAATTGCTTGAAGATGATGAAAAGCTATGGAGTGAAATGCCTATAATGATAATGCTCTAAGTTGTGGATCCATATTATGAAAAGGATGTCTCTATTTATAGAAGCCAAGGGTTGAAGAATGGAGGAAATTGGTGAATGTAGGATAAATTGAGAGGCAATGAGAAAGTGCCAAGTGTCACAATTCTATTGGAGGAAGTTGGAGCACATTTTGGGAAATGTGTGAGTGGAGGAGGATGGAAGAGAAGCAAATGTTGATGGTTGATAGTTTGAAAATGGTGTAAGAGGAATTGAATGATATTTGAGAGGATGTAAGAAGATTTGAAAGGTTGTAAGAGAATTTATTGAAAATATAAGAGGATGTGATAGGTTTTTGAAAACCTTTGGAGGGAAATTGAATGAGAGGTGGTTGAGAGAAATATTCCTTAGGAAATGCCTTGGTGAGGTAAAATAGATGAATTAAATAATTAATTGAAATTATTTTCATGTGCAACCTGGTTAGTTGACTATGAGTTGATTTAGCTCTTGAGGAGTTAAAAGATGGAGGAATTGATAATGATGATTAGAAAGCTGATTTAGGATTAATTAATCCAAAATTAATTAATTGGAGTGAATTAGGAGATGTGACATTTGATTTGATTGATTTTTAATCAAATGAGAAGATTAAGAGAGGATTTAATTAAATGATTTTAATTTAATTAAATAAGATGAATAATTAGTTAGAAGAAGGGTGAATTAATCCAATAAATTTAATTATTTTATTAATAGTTAAATTTGGTGATTTTAATTAAATAATGTTGATTATTCAATTAATTGATCAATTTGAGATGATTTTAGAAGAAACAGTGTTAGTTGATCAGAATATGATATCCAGTATCAATCAGGACATTTTCATTTTCTACACAACTATTGTATTTAGTTGACCAAAATTATATGAGTAGATAGCCTTGCATACGTAGGAAAGGATAAGGAAATCCACCTATGAGGTGGATTGACAAATTCCCCAAGATGTGGCACAAAAGAGTAGAAACCTGTGTCATATAGGTGTCAACCTTAAGATCCCTTGGAGTGTGCAAACCAACAACCTTATTGACCAAGTCCTCAACCTTGATGCCAAGTGTTGAGTGACCTTTGAGGTGAGATGGAAAGTCTTTCAACTTCAAAAGGGTAGCACATGAGGTTAACCAAATAACTCGGTAACCTCTAGAGGTCTAAAATGTTGCTCATTTAGTTAGACAAGATGTTGTCTATCCTTGTCAACCTAAGTACACTTAAGTATAGTGAATAAATTAATAATTCACACTAACACCCCCCTTTAAGTGATAATTGGGGAGATCACAAAAGTGTAAATAGATAGAAATGGGTCTCGGCTAGAGGCCATGATAGGTACACATGTACAATGCATTCTCTGACAAAAGTAGAAAAACCTTAGAATACCTAGTGGGAACAAAACTCCTCTCCAAAAAAAAGAATTAGAAGGATTTAAGACCTAAAAATATGTCGCTTGATGATAGGAACATGATGATGAAGAACTCTTGAAGCATGTCAAAGTTGTAAACTCTATTGATGATGAATTGGTGTCTACTAGAATCAACAAAAATCCAAGAATTATGGATCAAGATGAGAGATACAAAACACTACATAAGTGAGAATATGAACACTTCTCAATTGATGTACACAGTTTATTAAACTCTATGAAATCGATAATACAAATATAGTACTATGATAAGGAGTACTAGAATCTCAAAATGTGATCCACTAAAATAATCCCCCATTCAAGAAATCAAGATAGAAGGTTCATGAGGCCTCCCAAAAAGAAGATTCCTCCACTACTTCATTGCAAGAAGCATTAGCATGACACATCATAGTACCTCCATAATGCTAAGAGAAAAAAATAGACAAATTGAGATCGAGAGTGTGCAAGGAATGTAGAGATGTACAAGGTGAAATGAAAAAAATAGGGGTTTTAAAATGATCAATTGATAAATAAAAAGAGGGTTATGATGGACCTATTTTCCTTTATTTCATTAGGAAATGAGATCCCCATAATGAATTTATTAACAACCCTTAGGTGAATCAACCCTAAGTGAGAATCTTCATATTTTCTTATGACTAAAGGATGGGGGTCAAGGTCAAACATAACTTTGGGGAGAAAAACCAAAAATAGCAAATCAACACCAAAATGCAATCTAACACTTGAAACTTGAAGATTAAACTCAATATTTTTAGAACCAAAAAATAGAATGCAGATTTGAGAAGGGAAAAAACATGTGTACCAGTCACCAAAAATGCTTTTCAGATGTTGATCTAAGACTCATTCACCCATGGGTGAGTGGTTCCAATTGCATGGGTTGCAACAATCTCTTAGAAGCCTTAGGTGTCGATTTGAAGCTTCTGATTTGTCTAGGTCTTAGTGCTGAAAAGTTAGAAATCCAATCTATAGGTGAGATTTTGTGATTTGACAACAATTTTGACAACTTTTGCAACTTTTACAACTTTGTAAATCTTGCTCTTCAAAAGGTCTTCAAGTCTTCTTTAACCTAAATCTGCAATCACAAACACAAGAGAGAAACATTTTTGTTTTGGGTGAATAGGGGTTTGCGTTGGTCAAACCCCATTTTGGTAATCAAACCTTGAATTGAAATAATGCATGAAAGACGGAATGAAGAATGAACAAAGCTATGTTACCACTCAACAAAACCTTAAATGAAATATTGATAATGGAGATCTTAGGAGGTATGTAACTTTCATGAGATGATTGAATTGGATGTGGATCTTGACACTTGAATCTTGCTTGAAATATTTGACTTGATCATGAAACCTACATCACAATGTTAGCTCCAAAAACATGCATGATGCACAAATACTTTGACATGATGAATAGATCTTGAATTCTGCAATAAATCTTTGATATATATGTACTCTTGAATGCTTTTTATTTCTCTTGAAATGCTCTTGTGAATCTTGATAAATACTCATAAAACTCTAGGTGAAACTTAGTGAAATAACCTTGTATTTATAGGTATGTATCATTAATTTCCAAAAATTCAAATATCACAAGTTGACATTGAATTATGGATTTGAAAAAATTAAAATACCACCAAAAACATAATTTAAATTTAGGTCCAAAGGACGGGGCGGTGGGCCTAGCTCGATTGGCTAAAGCATCCTATTGCAAGTAAGAGGTCACAAGGTCTTATCTCCCCACCGTCCCCGTGGTACCAGAGGGCGTGTCACGCTAGCGTCACTGGTCACATGAAATTTTTTTACTAGGTGCACTACAGTTTATAAGAGGATGGATACCCAACCAATTCTTGCAGTCTAAAAAAAATAGGTCCAAAGGTCTAGGGAGGACCCATTCGCCTATGGACGAATGGGTCCCAAGTCCCTATACTTGGAACACACATTGCTAAATGTAAAGTGTTATGTTTAGGAATTAAGTATTGTCAGGTTTCCCCTTTGAAAAATGTAATTAAATAGGTTTGTAAATGAATTAAAGGGATAATTAAGGCATATTTAAGTTCAATTAATTAAGAGGACCCAAATAAGTGTGTAAATGTAGAGGGGTACATTTACCGACACTAAATTAAGACATTATTAAGTCCAATTATTAACTAGGAGGGCCCAAATAAGTGAGAAAATGTAAAGGGTTACATTTTCCTACACTACATTTAGCCCCCATTTTAGTGGAGAGGATGGCCTTGTGCCAAACTCATACTAAAGTAGATAATCAACAGAGGTCTAATTGTACAATTGTTAGAACGATAAGACGACCAAGATCGAGGAAGGATGATCAAGCCCCCAAGATCTAATATCTCATGGAAAAATCAACAAAGGCACCATGCCTATGTTAAACATATATATGTATGCAAGAATGACAAGATACTCAATCATGCAATGTCAAAGACTTAAAGAAGGAAAATAAAATGAAAAGAAAAAGGGGTGGATCAAGGCTCGATTTTCCAACACAATGTGGAACACGCCTTAGCTATTTTTGCAAAAATGTTTACAAGTGGAACACATTGTCCA